>WUAW01004205.1:28288-44477 GCA_017165845.1 Thaumetopoea pityocampa | reverse complement strand
ACTAGGGCTTGCAAAACATGTGAGACTCTTGTAGTAAGTGCAAGACTGATTATGTAAGAACAATACCAATATTAAAAGCTAATTTACTGGTGATAGACCAAGACTGGGTAAGTCTCGCGTCGGTAATCGGTAAATAGGGTTGTGTGGCACCGGTATGAACAACAGCGTCACTACATTTCTTCCCGTGGCTACTATGAGAACCAGTTAATACTCGTAAATGTACCAGGATTATGGACAGTGGCGTCGTCCTGTTATTCAATCTAAATCTATTGCTAGACTATACTGGAGATCTCCAAGACGCCTGCCGAGCGTAGAGATATGGCAAATTTCTCCTTTATCCATATCCAGCAGTGGTCTATCGCGGTCTGATGATGATGATATGGAAACCAAACGTATCAGCTATATTTCTTACGGGTATTCGTAAGTAACGTGGCCGGCACATTTGTATAAGAAGATTTCGTTATTTTTAAAATATAAACCTGACGTATCTCATACGTCTATTATCCGTGTAATGTGTATTTCGTGGAACACACTCAAGAATACGAATCGCACGCGCCTCTGAATCGCAATAACCTTAATACTTTGCCAGTTTTACAATCGGCCGGTTGTAAAACTTATGCCTTTAGTGTTCCCCAAGGCAATTGGTAAAACGGAATACTTGAGGCGATGCTCCACGTGCGGCTTCTTCATATATCAACTAGCTATGGTCCGCAGTTCTGCTGGTGTGGTCGCTCTAAATATTTGATGGTTATTAGTTTTTTTTAATAGTAACTTTACTCGTAATTTCAAAAGGTTTTCAAATTTTAAGCAGTGTATAATATCCACAGAATTCTCTTCTATTTGCTGACGGAAGTCAGGTCGACACTGGTTTAAAAGAAAGGTTGTGGTGTTTTTCCCCCTGACCTTTGGATTTGCTCTTCAAAGACCTCAGTACATAGAGGAACTTAATTATAATCAGTAAGCCAATGACAGAATGTCATCGAATGATTAGTAACTGTTCTTTCCAATAATTAAATGAATTCATTTCTCTGTTTTTTTTTATTTCAAACTACCTATATATTAACGAATATATTGGACAAATGTGAGTAAAAATGTCGGAGTCGGAGTAAAGTGCCCAGGAAAAGGCTACATTGGTCAAATCAATAACTTGTTTCAAAAAGGTCAAGTTCGTAGCACCCTCGATGAATGTGTATGAAAAGATGCATGACTGTGGATGAGGCAGCAAGGTGTGTCAAGATTGTACTATGTGGCGAACTATCTCTGCCCTACGGGATATCGGCATGAGTGTGGGTATAGGGGTATTCTTCTGTAAGGAACCCCGTTAAAGGCAGTTGATCCGATATATTTCCCCCGCCAACTCTCTCGGTATATCTCACAAGTTATTGCGTTTTTTACAACGCACCGGCTGAATTTATAACGGCCGCCGGTGGCGGGTCTGGCGCACGGGAGTAGGGATCCTTGTGCTCATACCGCACCCATTAACGGGCGCTTCGCAGGAATGTCGTGTCCGTTTGATAGTCTTTACTTTGTAAAAAAATTTGTTCGACATTATAATCTATATTATAAAAAACTGCTCAGATCGACTAATGAAGGGCTTTTGAAACCTAATCCGTCAATATTTGTTTGTTTGTTCGAGCTTCTCGCAAAAACCAGTCCGTGATTTTGATCGAACTTCTACAGTCTTAAAGGTACTCGCGGCTGCGCTCGCGTGAATGTCGGTTTTACTCTACATGGGAAATTCCGACACAATCATATATTTATATAAAAAGCAGAGAACCACTTTTACTTGAGCTCTCATACCTTAATGGCGGCTACTAAAATNTAAAGGTACTCGCGGCTGCGCTCGCGTGAATGTCGGTTTTACTCTACATGGGAAATTCCGACACAATCATACATTTATATAAAAAGCAGAGAACCACTTTTACTTGAGCTCTCATACCTTAATGGCGGCTACTAAAACAGGGATCAAGGTGTATCTTCAATTCTACACAACCGATTTTGATGAAACATGCCGCATTACTTAAGTTGATATAATACCTTTAAGATTGTAATAGTTTAAACAAATTCTACCCGCTGGTTTTTGCGTGAAGCCCGAACAAACAAATAAACTAACAAACATCGACGGATTTGGTTTCAGGTGCACTTAATTACTCGATCTCAGTAGTTTATTTTTAAATATCTTTGATTTTTGAAAATTTGACATTTAACAAGTTTATAAAGATAGATATATCGTTCTCCTTATTGTTTCATTGCCATTTGTGAGTCAAGATCGTTATTTTACAAAGTATAATCATTTTATATGTAATTTAAATCTATTTAAAAATAATAATAATTATAGGAATAATAATGCATACACTCATGCCGATATCCCCTAAGGGTAGGCAGAGACTATAGTACATACTACATACATATAGTCACGCCTCTTTCCCATTGGGGTAGGCAGAGACCACTTCTTTCCACCTGTTACGATCGTTTAATGTATCAAAATGGTTATCCGCAGCTCACTTTCGCCCCCGTGGGCATCGAGACGTGTCGGGTGGTGAACCATGACGCCGCCATTTTATAAAGTTCAAAATTGTTAAAGTTTGTTATTGCGTATCCACGAATGTCAGGAATATAGAATAAGGAATTTGGGGAAAGGAGTATAGAATATTACTATTTCGGAAGGAGTAAGAAGAGATAGTAGTAGCTCGGGAGGCCGGGGTCGCTTACCCGTATACTTAAGTCTATTTGCCGGACAGGCTAAAAGACTAAGCACTCCTTGATCGGAATATAATAGTTATAACACTTATATAATAATAACTAAATAATAATTACAGGAATTCTGAACCTGCATTTTATTTAAAAAGTCAATGCCCACCCTTTACAGGGGCGTAAGATTGTCGAATTGGCTTAAAACCTTTTCTCTACAAAAATCATAAATCAATTTCCTTCCATACGAAAGTCAATATGACTTTTGTGTGACTACGAATTATTTTTGCTGTTAATTTATATAGTAATTTTTACCACATAATACTTATATTTTATTCTCTTCAGTAATTTTAATGATTTATTTTTTTTTATTAAAATTCTAATGCATTTATTTATTTGCTGAATTAATCTCAATAGTTAGTCAATGGATCGGTGCCGGTGTGAGGACTATGCCAGAGCGGTTAAAGGGCTCAGATTTTATACAGTTGGCAATTATCGACACGATATTATTGACAATTATGACCGTAAGCATTATTTCCCTTTTCGCCAAACTATTAGAGTCCATCTAAGACCAATTTCGTAGCACTTTTAATCGACGAGAGTATATGAAAAGATGTATGAACGTGGATGAGGCGAGAGAGGAGTGTCAGGATCGTAACATGTGGCGAACTGTGGTCTCTGCCTAACCTTATAAGACACCGGCTTGAGTGTGTGTATGTATTGGAGTCCATTGCCGGACATGGGCGTCTCTCATAACGGGAAGATAATTATCAATATACTCGCTTGAGGAAGTGCCTTAGAGATTGCAATTTTGTTTGCCGTAGATTTCAAATTTTCTTCAACGAGGATGCCTTTGAAGGCAGGATTTCCCGTAATCGCCTTGTTTGTCAGGTATTTTGGAGCTCATCGTAGATGTTTCTCGAACAATAGAATAACGTTGCTAACCATTACTCTAACCTTAATCGGTTCACGAGAAGAAATAGAGCGACGCTATTAATAAACCAGTATAAGGAGACCCGTACTTTGCTATCTGGCGCCAGTATAATAACAGCGACATTCAATTTCTGTCTGTGAATGCTGTGAGAATCAGCTAAGGGGCGTACAAGGGTAATGGGCTGCACTGTTATCCTGTTATTCAATCAAAATCTGCTGCGATCTCCACGATACCTGCCAAGCGTGGAAATTATGGCAAATCTTTCCTTTTTAAACAGGAGGCTCATACAGCAGTGAACTTCTACAGGCTGATAGTGACAATGATGATGATTACAGAACCAGTTCCCGCTTTCTTTGATTATCAGCATCATGTTAATAATGACAGCGTATAGACGTCTACTACTGAACTACGAATGACTATATAGGCACTATCTAATGATCAACACACCGAACTAGTTGTGTGAACTGCGTGCATTCAGTGACTATTCGCGACTTTATTTAGGTTATCGGTCTATCTAGTCCAGAGCCGACCCATATTAGGCTTCGAAGTCGCTATTCCAACACTTTAGCAACCCAACGTCCATCGTTTCTGTGAGGTATGTATCTTATTATTTCAGCTTTGAAATCCCTTGATCTCTATTAATGACTCCATTTTGTAACGGACTTTCTCATTGCAAATTCTGTCTCCCAGGAGTACTGCGAGCATGGCTTTTACTAGTGACGTCTAGGGTAACATATTAGATGTCCTTAGATAGACCGTTACTATATTGAAATGCGAAAGTGCGATTAGCCTGATTACTTAACAGTTTATTTTTTCACTGCCAAATCAGTAAATTGATTGCTTTGAATTGTGTTAGAGCAGATGTTCTCAAACTTTTTTAACTCTTAGACTAATCGGCCATATTCTTCGGTTTTGAGTAGATCTACTACTTAACTAATATTGAATTTGTGCAAATTCATCGACTTCTAATGTGTTTCTGACAGCGGGTAGCGCTGCTCGCTTCGAAAAATTTAAATTTATTATTATAATGTGGTCTATATCGACCCTCAGGGGTCTATATATACCACTTTGGATATCAATGTGTTAGAGGGTAGTTCTAAATTTAAATATGCGTGTAAGCCTTGAATTATTATCACTTTTATTGCGAGAGAAGTTGCGATATTCAACTAGTTCTATTTTTTCAGGGACAGGATACGCAGCTGACTGGGTGAAACATGGAGTGGATTACGCAGACCTCAAGTTTGAGAAGCCTCGTGCTAGAAAACTAGTGTCGGAACCGACTAACCAAGCCGCATCAGATGACATGCGTAGGATTGAGCAAATGTGGTGCCCTTACATGTCTCCTGTCAAGAAATAATAACCCTCTAAGGGTTGAGCCAAATTAATGCAACCAGATTCGCAGCGTTCCCTTTCAGTTTCTCAAAAACATTGTTGTTGAAAGAAAGAAAAAATGCTTTCAAGCGCTCGTCTTATTCGGCATCAATAAAGCGATTCTTGTTCATTCGATTCTCTATTTAGTATTTTCTTCTATTTGATTCTCTATTCGTTATTTAGTAAAACGATATTCTTGTGCGAAAGGAGGGGATAATGGGTCATACAAATAATCCAATATAACCCAACCGAATAGGTTTGGCTGACCATTGAATGAATTAAAAATAATCTTTTGTAAAAAAAAACTGCAAAAACATATGATTAAAATCGCTAAACCAACATAATTTAATTTTTGTAGTGAAACCTCTTTAGACTTGATAGAGAAGAAATTTAATGCGGTAGTTAAATCAAAGTGCCACGGTTAGGCCAACGAATCATGAAATTTTATTTATTAATAACTTTTGTCCGCGGCTCCACCCGCGTGAATGTCCTTTTTCCGTTACATGGAAGATCCTGAATCAATTATAGATTTATATAAAAAGCACAAAACCACTTTTACTTGAGCTCACGTACTTTAATGGCGGCTACAAAAACTGATTAAGCTGTATCATCAATACTACTGGACCGATTTTGATGAAACATGCCGCAATATTTAAATCGGAATAGTACCTTTAAGACTGTGATAGTTTAACCAAAATCCACCTGCTGGTTTTTGTGTGAAGCTCGAACAAACAAACAAACAAACATCGACGGATTTGGTTTCAGAAGCCCCTAATTAGTCGATCTGAGTAGTTTATTTTTAAATATCTTTGATTTTTGAAAATTTGACATTTAACAATATTATATTATAGAAAATGACATCTATCAATTGAAATATTAACCTAGTAAAAAATAATTTACAACGTAGTTAGATGACAGTAGTGTTTAAATTCCACATAAAATAGTTATCAAACTAATATTATACTCGCAAATAAATGCGAAAATTTGTTACTTCTTCACGCTAGCCAATCGATGAGTGAAATTCAGAATGGAGCTTATATTTTGAATTTACACATAGGATGCTTTTTATCCCGATAATGCTATTCCAATGGACAAAAGTTCAACTTAATGCTATGCTTATTGCTATTTTAACTTATAATGCAGACGAAGCCGTGGGCAGTAGTGGCGAAATAGCAGAGAATGGCGTATTAGGTGTGGTTGGAAAATCATTGCTCTTCCAACACTGCCACTGTTATCATATTGATAACACCGATGTGATCATCGACATCTTAAAAAATCATCACAGTTTGTCATCACCTAACTTAAATATACAATAATTTTAAACTAAAGTTAGTAATGAAAATTTTTACGCGCACGAAGTTGCAAGTAATAAATAGCTAGCCAAACATAAATTGCATTCCAATTAAGTACATAAAATGAAATAATGTACATAAAATGGAATGCAATTTAAGTTTGATTACGAATATTGACATGCATTTAAACTCACATCGCTTTTAAAATCCCGTTAAATATCTTTATGACAGCCGATACAGTTTTTTTCTTCTTCATAATAACTAATGAACAATAATAAAAGAAAATAAAGTTTACGATATAAAATTGTAACACAGTTGTAAACAACGAACTAGAAAATCAAATGTGATGTTTTTGATCGGTTTGATATGGAACGCGCCGAGTCGGATTGCTGTTAGATTTACATGGATAAGACTTCAATATTCGTCATATATTATTCACTAACTAATGTGTAGCCAGAAATACCAACGTTTTGTGTTGTCATGCGAAGTAACATATCGAGCACAAACATTTAGTATTGATATACACATTTGCCTATTAGGATTTGTTAAAAAAAAAATGCTTTTGGCGCGTCACCTCACGCTAGCTTAAAGTATTTCCACTAAGCCTACACACATTGTGAAATAATTATAAATTATTGACGTAAAAATTAATAAAATCAACAATTTTAACTAGTATTAAAATCTCACCCTATAAAAGATTTATCTCCTATGGTTCTGCGGATGTCCATAGACGGAATATAATGGACACAGTAGTGGAATGGATCAGATGACCTTCTACCTGACGTTAGACGATATCTCCATAAATTACCATAGCCCCTGTTACCACCAGTGTTATTAAGATACCTTTTTATGTATTTTCTGCAACATTGAGAAGCCATAGAACTATACATATCCTTTACCCTAACTTGTCTTCGCACGCACACAAATTATGCTCTCCGATAGGAACAGTACCTTTTTCACACTTCGGTTCTTAAGTATTATATATGTATGCAAAAAACACGGCACCACCTATCGAATTCTAGTATAAGTGTGAACCATCATCTCGACAAAACAAATCTATTCTATGGTTATAACCTTCATTGTTCATGTCGTTCAGGATTTACACGAGTTGTGCCTTAGATTTGTGCCTTAGTCATTTAATCAACCTCTTCATAAGTGTACAAAGAGATTTGCAAAAAAGTCCAGATCCATTTTTACTTGAGCTCTCATACCATACTAGTAATGGCGGCTATTGAAACCGAATTCAAGCTGTATCTTCAGTTCTACAGCATCCTCATTATTTAAGTTGAAACAATAGTTTTAAGACTGCAATAGTGTGATCAACATCTATCTGCTAGTTTTTGAGTGAAACTCGAACAAACAAATTAACAAACGCGAAGAAAACAAAAGATACTTTCGTTCGGTTAAATAGATGTTTTAATAATTATTACATAGTATGTATTCTTGTGATTCGAAAGCAAGAGATCGGCTAAATTCTAGACAATACGTAAAAATATGAAATACTCATTGAACATTGAAGTACACATATCCACATAACTCTTTCTCACCTCAGCCCGCCCAAGCCTACTCAGTAAGTTAATTTAGCGTCAAAGTCCGCCGCCCGCTCGACTGCCGCTCTCTACTGTTCACAGTACATCTCCCCATCAGTTCAGGTTAGTTCTGATCATCTGATAACACTAGGTATCGCTTTAGACTGAAACACCAGTAGCCAAAGCCCATTAAATTGGCAGCTAAAGTGATTTGGGGTGGGCGTGATGTAATCAATGATCACCAACTAAGTCGGTTTTGGATTAAGCAACGTTATCCACTGCTATCTATTAGTTGGATTACCCGTTCTAATGTCTATGACTTACCTCCGTATTTCGGACCATATATAAAGTGAACACATAATCGGCGTGCTATCGTAAATGGACTTTGGAACCACGTAAGCATGCTAATATGACCCACCAGCGTCCATCCGTTTCCGCAAATACACAATTGAATACACTTTATTTACATTTCATACACTAAGGGCATATGGGCGAACTTAAGAGCTAATACACTTTCTACCGGTCAACCTTTAGATTGTGCTGAGATAATTTCGTAACTATAAACACTTTTATGTATTCTTAAGCTGCGATTTTCTAGGGAGACGGTGCCGTCACATAGCGCTAGTGATGTAACATCGAATGACTTCACTGAAATGTCTATAGAAACAAGATGACGTGGTTTCCTGCAGAGCGGTGTTTGGTACCGTAACTTCAAATAGTGTGTCTTCAAATAGAGCTGATTAGTTTTATCGCACTTTTTTTCAATAACGAAGCAAAGTTAGTCTTCTAAATCAGTGAGCACCCCATAATTTTAAGTCTCTTGAAATTTTCTCATCACATTATGAGTGGCGAAAAACCAAAATTTCAAATGCACCTTCGGTAGTATAAGCTTTAAATAAATCAGTCTCCTTCATATGGCTGTTTTTATTTTCTAATGGTTGCTCATTGTCACTATTAAGGCTAAACCAAGGTAGACCATATTCCTTCCATAAATGCGACGCTATTTAAAAACTAAATAGAAGACCATCAATCTATGTTAGCAATAGTGGAATATTCTACTGCTCATCACCGGTATGACAGCCGTCTTTTACATCTGTCGTGTATACCTACAGCCACTTTTTGACGGCAATGCTTAGGAAACCGTATCTTTAGTAACATCTAAGTTTGTATAATTTCCGATAATTTTTTTTTCTTTGTCTTATTTTCTACTTATATAATCAATTTCCTTTGTGGGAGTAGCGATCTAAATCTCATACAGGTTTTGAAATTTAAGATTGAATGCAAGTACAATGTGTAAAAATTTGTCTTAGCGAATAAATATTTTTATATTTTTTAGGTGTTCTACGTGGGCGATATTAATTTCCGTATCTGGACTTGATCATGGTGTCATTATATCACCGGCTGCCATCACTCTGATTGGTCAGCCTCTCAGACACGCTCCGCCGCCTTCTCGTGCGTCATCAGTACTGCGCAAAATGACTGTCACAACCTCTGTTTACCGACCATCGCTTTTATTACGGCCAACAACGTTGCATTGCACTGCTTTATTAGGTCCAAAGGGGATTCCAGTAATTCCTAATTTAACTTCATGCAATCGAAACCTTTCAACTGTTTATTGGTCATACACAATTTCAAATAAAATTTAACCAAGTCAACATTATAGAAAAACATATACCGACATATTTATATTCAAATTAAAAAACCGGAAACATCGTGTGTGTTCTTAAAAAAATACGAAATCACTCAAATGTTTCTTTTACGCTATGATATTATCACATTTAGAAAAAAATATTAGTGTACATGAGATATGTATCATGAAAATGATATTTTATTGCCAATAATATATTTTTTTTTGTTTCTATAACTCTTAATCCCATTACATTAAAGTCTAAAATAATAGAAGGAAAGGTTACGGTGACATTCTGAGGCAATTCGGTGTGAGCAGATGTTAATAAGGAACTAATGCGAGTCAAACATGTATAATGTATTTGACTCCGAGTGAGTGTTGACGCGGGTGGCCCTCTCGATACGGATTCGATATTATCTCGATACGAGATTTGACTCTCGATTCTCTTAATTACCATTAATGGTTGTGAGACGTTAGTATGGTGCAAGGGCTTACATATATATTCGTTTAAATTGAGAGACAATTTTGAAGATGTGATTCCAAATATAGGTATTCAAAGTTGTTATATTAACAATTAAATAAATGTACTTCCAATGGAATATTTCCGTGCTTATGTTTTAACGATTGAACCTAAAAACCCAAAATTTATTGATATAAAACCCCTTATTATACATTTTGTAACGGACGGTGCATCGAGCGTTCTGTCTGAGTGGTGCTTGTGAAGCAACCTAAGTTTCCTGAACCTTATTTATGTATGCTTAAAATAAAACAAGTGAGCATCCATCTAGCCTGAAGAATGCACGCACCTGTAATGTGCCGCAGATAATATTTACCTAACCCTTACAATTTTGTCTCCTAACCTATACTAAATCCGGCGGTCTTCTAACGACATCCACATAAATATAACACGAACAATAACATAACATTTGGCAAAATGTGTGTGCCTACTACTACGCACGCCTTTACGCCTATCGTTCGAGATTAATAGCTGCTTTTATTGCTGAGGATATGTTTGCGAAGTGGGATAAGATGATCGACGGCATCTACAACATCCTTGTCATTGTGTGTTGGAACGTGATCTTACTTCTGCGCCTGATAATCGTAAAAGTTACATAAATGTTTTCATTAGAAGCCCGGTGGAAAATCAGCGCTGTAATTCAACACTACAGCATTACACTGGACTGGTAGCCCTTTCGACTATTTCTCATATCTACTGTTCACAAATTTGTAAGCACAGTAGAGTAAGTGAAATAAATATGTTTTCTATGTTTCTTTTTTATGTCTTTACACTAATATGTTACTCATTATCATCATATTACTATGGTAATTGGTAGTTCTTTTGACTTTTCTCCAACGTATTGTTCACAAATGTGTAAGTATAGTAATGCAAGTCAAATAAATCTTTTTTTCTTTGTTTCTTTTTTTATCTGTCTTTACACTATCATGTTTCTCATTATCATCACATTGCTAAGGTAATTTAACTTTTTTACTTTTCCTCAATGTATTTTTTTACAATTTTTTGTTACAAAATTGTAAAAATTTGTAACAAAAAATTAAAAAAAATAGAAGGCGAATATTTTTTTTTTCTCTTTATCTGTCTTTACATTATCATGTTCCTCATCATTACCATACTGCTATGGTGAAATAGATAGCGATTTAAATTTTTAAATGTTTAAAATAGACTGTCCTCAATAAGTCCATCATTTGTGGCCAACAACGTCAAAGACTTCTTTGAAACGCTTATGATTTCAATGCGTGAGGTAAATTCCCGGCCGATTGCGTCTGCTCCGGTATCTTAAGTATAAGCGTTCTAGTTAATTAAAATCTGCCCATTTCGGTGCCGACCATCCGTCGGTCGNATTATCATGTTCCTCATCATTACCATACTGCTATGGTGAAATAGATAGCGATTTAAATTTTTAAATGTTTATAATAGACTGTCCTCAATAAGTCCATCATTTGTGGCCAACAACGTCAAAGACTTCTTTGAAACGCTTATGATTTCAATGCGTGAGGTAAATTCCCGGCCGATTGCGTCTGCTCCGGTATCTTAAGTATAAGCGTTCTAGTTAATTAAAATCTGCCCATTTCGGTGCCGACCATCCGTCGGTCACTTCCCGTCGGCTACTCGGCTTTTTTGATTGTGCCGATAACTGTATATATTTCAACGTATTTTGTTTTAATTTGTGATAAGGAAGGCAAAATAATTATCATCGCATTTTGAGCATTAGATGGCTTTGGTCTTTAAGCATTATGTTTTACGACTTACTAGCGTAGTCAGTTGTTGACATTTGAACCGATTTCATGGTTTAGCAGCCGTAAACGCATCATCATCATCAGACCGCGATAGTCTACAGCTGGACATGGACCCTCTTTGAAAAAGGATTGAAGGGATTGGCCATAATCTCCTGATTTGGCAGGCGTCTTGGAGATGGCGGTGGATTTTGATTGAATAACAGGATAACGCTGCTGTCCATTATCCTAATATACCCCTATATAACCCCTCAGCTGGTTGTCACGTCATCCACGGGAGGAAATGGAGTGACGCTATTATTATGCCGGCGCCACAGAGCGTACGCAATCAGGGGTTAAATGCATTAACCATTTTAACATCTATTTTAGAACTGATCTCTTACTTATTTCGGAAGTTACGTAAAAGAGTAGGTCCCGACTTGTGCCCGAATGAGATTAGTCATCGCAGGAATGGGGGGTTACGAGGTTACTGTTGACAACAGTTGGTTGGATGATAGTCAATTGGCAAAAAATAAGTAAGAAAGATCAAAAGTCTTAATCGCTATCATCAGTGTATTGAAACTTAGTATATATATGTCTATGTATATATATATGTCTTCTCCATAAGGTGGGGCAGTATTCATTTAAAATATATTTATATAATATAAACGTCATTCTCTACTATAGATTTTAAAGGAAAAAAAAATGGACTGTATCCGAACGCGAGTTTCTTTGTTTTTAACGATGTCAAAAGTGAAATTGTAATTACACGATTACTTTCAACACGGTCGGCTATGGTAATAGTTATAGAGTACACGGAGTTTTTTTTATATATCGTAAAGTACAAGCGATAGTGAAAATTTTATGGTGCCGTCGGAATTAAAGAAACTGTCCGAGCCGTTATTTAAAACCAAACTGATATTACAGTGAGTTTTAATAATTGGTGCACTTTCAATGTAAGCTTCAATTAAATAATTAATTTAATAAATAAAGAAACAGCTTGATTCCTGTTTTAGTAGGCGCGGTTAAGGTACGAGAGTATCTTCAATTCTACTGGACCAATTTTGATGAAACATGCCGCATTAATTACGGCGGAGTAGTACCTTTAAGACTGTAATAGTTTAATCAAAATCTACCCCCTGGTTTTTACGTGAAGCCCGAACAAACAAACAAACATCGATGGATTTAGCTTCAGAAGTTCTTAGTTAGTCGATCTGAGTAGTTCGTTTCTAAATATCTTTGATTTTTGGAAATAAGACATTTAACAATTTTATAATAGTAATAGATAAATTTGTTGTTGTTTTGTGTATTAATCGTCAATAATTGTGAAAAATATTGAAACATTGGAATAAAACTGTGATTAACATAGTAAAGTGGCTATAATTTTTCAAGATAATAAGTCGGAAACTCATGCTCAGCTCATGTGGTAATCATTGGATTGACCTCCTAAGAAGCAATAAAATGAGATACACCAGCATTTTATTGACTAACAAGGCTGTATGGGCATAGATTCTTTTGCCTTCCCTTTAAAAGGGAAAACTTGAAAAAAGTTATAAAACATGAATTAATTTTAGTTAACACCTATTCGTACTATATTTTACTAAAACTAACATCTTACATAGGTAATTCAAAATTGTAAGTACATTACCCGTATGCGGCATTTCACGGTTCTTTTCTGTGGAAAAGAGAAACAAAGTATTAAAATAAAGTTGTCAAAAAATTATATTGCAAATTCTTACGTGCGGTAAGCAATCATATTATTGACGTAATTAAACAATATTTTAGGGTGATTCTCTCTGTCCCTCATCTCTTAAGACATTTTGTACTTTTTTACCCTAGCACTGTCTTAAGTCAAGATCTGTTATATCCCCCAGGTTAAGAGCCTAGTGGACATATTTCAGACTGAAACCCAACCTGGGGAGGACGTGTCGATACATGTTCGCCGGACTAGTAATCCGTGGGTCCTATGTAATTATTCCATCTGAAAAATATTATCGTCTCTCTAAATGCGGAAGGAAATTCCAACAAAAATTCTAGTTAATATAAAGTGTACATTATTAGAGTCACTTTTCGAATGTTCCTAGCTACCCCACTGGTAGTTTTGCCGTGAAGATAACTAATTACAATTAATTAGCTTTGATGAAGCAACAAATGACTTACAGAGAATGCATCACCTGCTCCCAGACTACACAAATAGTTAATGTCGAATTGTACAAGTTTATTCATGAATACACTTTAGTCTTATACTAACAATAGCGTCCTCCGAATCCTCCCGTGGTTGCTATGAGGACCAGCTACGGGATAAACTAGGATAATGGACAGCGGTGTTAATCTATTATTCAATTAAAGTCTACTGCGATCTCCAAGACATTTGCCAAGCGTGGAGATTATGGCCTCTTTTTAGGAGGAGGCCTATGTCTAGCAGTGGTCTTCCACAGGTTGATAATGATGATGATGATGATATTATTGTAAAATATGGGGTCTTAAGGCAACATGGTGGGATTTGAAAAATAACACAAAATGTAGCAATGGTTACGTTTTATGAACACTGACTTCTATTATAGAGAATCAACAGTCAGTCAAAGCCGAAATGTACAGGTTTGTCATAAATATTATTAATATCGAAAGGCTTATTAGAATTTAAACTACCTATATGAACTAATGTACTAATTTAATTAATTTAAATAAGAAAAATTCCTTAAATAGAAATTAAAAAAGTACGTCTTACAGCTTGATAGTGAACAATCCAGTGATTCCAAATTGAATTTATTAACTATAGTACTAAAATAATTAATATATTTCATAAATAATATAAACTTACTAAAATAGTTAATATATTTCATCTTCAAAATTTTGTCTTCTCCGCAAGAAAATGAAACAGCCTGTATTATGTAACTGCAAATGTGCAGCGCCTAGGCAAACCATGGCGATTTATTGGAGTTAAGTGTGATGATTTTGTGAATAATGTATCTAAATTGAATAATAAATAAAAAAAGTTGTGAAAGGTCTTAATTACTGATATATTTTGATGCTTCACAGTGGTGTATTGGTGCCTACACTTATGTATGGCAGTGAATCGTGGGTATGGCAAAAGAAGAACGAAAGTCGCGTGAATGCGGTGGAAATTCGTTCCCTGCGGAGTATCTGTGGAGTCACCCTGAGTGATCGATTGAGGAATAGCGTGATAAGGGATCGGTGTAAGTTGAAGTATGCTGTGGTGACAAAGATCGAGAAAGAAATGTTCCAATGGTTTGGTCATTTAGAAAGAATGAGTGAGACTCGATTGACGAAACGAATATACCGGGCAAGTGTGAGTGGAAGTGTCGGAAGAGGGCGCCCAGGAAAAACTTACTTTAACCATATCAACAACTTGTTCCACAAAGGCCAAGTTTGTAGCACCCTTAATCGATGAAAGTGTATGAGAAGATGTATGGATGTGGATGAGGTGAGAGAGATGTGTCAAGATCGTAGTATGTGGCAAACTGTAGTCTCTGCCTACCCTTATGGTATGCCGGCGTGAGTGTATGTATGTATGTATTTTGATGCTAAGTCTGTGAATCGGATTGAATATTATTTTGGCCGTATTTTTTATCTTCAACGTTGAATTTCGTAATACTCATTAAACTCTTGAAGTTCACCACTCGAGACTCACCTTTTCCGTAGAAGGTGTCTTCTGCAGAAAAGGAGCACTCTCCTCCCGAAAAGTAATTATTATCAGATTGGAAACGACTGTTAAGTCAAGTGAATGTCAATTTTCCGCTACATGGGAAATCCCGACACAATCATAGATTTATATAAAAAGTCTTAGAACTACTTTTACTTGACCTCTCGTACCTTAAAGGCGGCTACTAAGAGGGATTAAATCAATTCTACTGGGCTGATTTTGATGAAACATACCGCACTATTTAAGTCGGAATAATACCTTTGAGACAGTAATAGTTTAACCAAAACCTAACCGCTGATTTTTGGGTGAATTAATTTGAACCTTAATTAGTCGATCTGAGTAGTTTGTTTTTAAGTATCTTTAATTTTTGAAAATTTGACATGTAACAATTTTTTAATAGTATAGACGTAGCGACTCCGACACTGTACGAATAGTTTAGAGTCCTATCACGTATACTATAGTTTTGACACACGCATTATAAATTAGGGCCATTTTAATAGGCCACATATGATACTTCATCGAAATAATCTTGCAATAGCGGCCACGCAATATTATAAATTTTATTCAAAATTAGAACAACACAATTAGACACCTTTTATTGGCTACTAAATATATATTTATTTTGATAACGAAAAAGAAAACAATTTTACGATTTTCTTTGACTAATAAGCCTTTCTACAGGTAATAAAATGACAGATATCAAATGTGGCCTATTAGAATGGCCTTACTTTAGTCCGTCTCGAATAGCACCTTAATTTACTATTGTACCAAGTGCTAAAAATTCATATCACTTCATTGTTGACTACACTGTATAGTGATAAGAACCTCAATGTAACCGTTTATTACATA
>WUAW01004204.1:4029-17361 GCA_017165845.1 Thaumetopoea pityocampa | reverse complement strand
TATATATATATATATATATATATATATATATATTATAATATGCGGACTTAATGCCATGTATAATTATAATGTACTTACTATATTATTATGTACTGTAAACACATTTCATCCTCATACACGTTGATCTGGCCCCAAATTAGAATTTCCTGTGTTTTGGGTACTAGACAACGATATGTATAATGATATGTATATATAAATGCTAACACAAATTATATACATAATACAATGATGATACAGATGATAAACATCCATGACTCCGCTACAAACATTCGTGCTCACCACACAAAGCTTGTCCCTACCATTCGAACTCGGGACTAATTAGTACAGAAATTAGACTCGCTGCTACTGAACCAATCAGTCCTCAGTAATGGACTTCGTTTAAATTTTATATTAGTGGCAGACGGAAGTTTTCCTTTTGAAAATAAAAAGAACACTCTACAGCTGACCCAACAGTTAAAAACTTTTTTGAAGTAAGCTAATGAAGTCCGTTTAAAACATCTCTCGCGTTCAACGAAGAGGAAAATTAACCCACCATAATAGGCATTCGCTGCCTAATGTATATGTAGTTAACTGCTCAAGTATTCCATGCGCGGCAGCGGTGGCAGATGGAGATAATTTTGGATCGTGTATGGCGACATTAAAGAAACGCAAACACACGGAGATAGCCCACCGTGTACCTAGTAGTCTGATTGTGAAAGGAGGATGGAAGAATTAAATCATGTAATTCCTGCACACATTCTCCAAAATGTAGGGTACATTTTAGTAGAATACTAGAAGACTTGCTACTCTGTATCTATGCTCAAGGCTTTATAGATTGGTCTTAACCATATAGATCACATTATCACCATCATATGATCTATATCAAAAAAAAAAAAAATTTCATCACCATTACCAAGTCATCTACTGTTGATGATGATTGTTTTTTTTTGTGTCAAAATAAAGTGAAAAAAAATCATCATCAACAGTAGATGACTTGGTAATGGTGATAAAAATTAATTTTTTTTTTGGTCTAGATATATTCTCGTTTCAAAGATATAAAGAGAAAATTGAGAGATTACATTCTATGATATTATCGCAGTCAAATCCATTCCACACACAGTGAGCACATATATTCATACTCCATACAGAGAAATGGAAATGTCAGGAAAACTCCGTGTAGTGTACACTAATTGAAGTCGGACGAGCTTAAAGCAAACAAAAGAATGAATTAGTCTTTGATGTTGTGCCGTTTTGAACATGGATCACATATCTATACTCATATCATAAACAGGTAAAATTTGTTTGTTTGTATGTAGGCGATAATCGCCGAAACTAATCATTCAATTCTAAAAATTTTTCACTGGTATGTAGCTATGTTATTCCTGAGTGCTATAAAAGCTATTAATTATATTTATACCATGCATATTAGCCGAGCTATCACAATATTTGTCTAGCAAGTTGGAAAGTAATACGATTATGAAGAAATTATGGCGCACGCCCGGAAGGGATTTTGAGTAAGTAGGTAGTCCTAGTAAGGTGCTCTAGCAGGCAACAGCTAATCAAAGATAAAAAGACATTCTCGCTCTCATTCACTCACACATTCCTTTTCAATTACAATAAATTGTGACCCTCTCAAAAGAGATTTCAGTATTCACTGAATGCTTCTTGCGTATGCGGATATTTATGACGTGCTTTATTCGTTTCAATTATCTTATCATAAAATTGACACTGTATTTTATCTAATCCAATTATTCTGGTTTAGGGCATTATCTTGCCTCGAGGGAGCTACGAATCGTAGAAGTACGTACACTCACGCCGATATCCCATATGGGTATAGGCAGAGACTATAGTACGTACCACATACATACAGTATCTTTCCCCACTGGGGTAGGCAGATACTGCTCCTGTTCACCTGCTACGATCATTTAAATGTAGCAAATTGACTATCAGCAACCCACGTTTCACCCCCGCGGACAACGAGACGTGTCGGTTGGCAAACCACGACGCCACCTGTTTATAAGATTCTAAAGTGTTAAAGTTCCTCATTGCGTTCCCACGGCTTAGTGGAGAGGAAAGGAAAGAGGATGAGGTAGGAAAAGCTCGCTTTATCGAAATTTCGCTTACCCGTATACTTAAATCTATTTGCCGGACAGGTTGAAAGATTAAGTACTCTCTGACCTATGATATTTATACAAAACTAAGAATATATCTCAATTTTTCTCCCAATCTAGTTGATGGTCAATGCTTGATGTCGATATACGACTATATTATTTAACTAATTTAATGAACGTGCCGATGATTGAATACGCACTGACATTGTGACCGTACGCTCCAATGAAGGCAATTAATTAAAGAAGACAGGCGTCCCGGAAGGCTGTTGTGACACACGTTACATCATTAGCCCAATTTATTTCGCCGCGTGAAGGAAACTGTGAAAATAATGGCGTTCGAGCGGAAACATTTATTTATTTACACATCGTACGCTAACGGCACGTGGGCGGAGATAACGCCTGAGGCACTTCTACCAGTAGAACTGATAAAAAAAGTCACTATTTCCAAGAATAACTAACAGTTCCTGTGGGAAAAATAAAGTGTGTACTCCACTCGAATAAAGCTGCTGATAAAACTTATATCGGAATATAACCGATATGTCAAAGTAATTTTTGCAATAACGGATCCGATCAGCCGATGATAAAAATAAAAAAAATTCTTGATAACCAAAAATTTATACAAATAAAAAAAAGTCTCTGTGATTTCTAAATAAAGATCTTATCATTATTTCTACGTTACCAAAACCCAAACAGTCTTATATAATATCTCTCTGTCTTTTTTGATTAAACCAATTTAGGAGTTTATCCTCCGAAATGAAATTATTTTCATTAGTGAATAAAAAATCTGCGAGTAACCTAGGCTCCTTTTTATATTTAGGGTTCAATATTTAAGGTTCCCGTATAAATTTAAAAATTTAAATTACGCTCCAGTAATAATAACCGTTAAATATCCGATCGTACGCCGTCGACTTCGTCGGATTCGTTGAAAAAATAATATTGGGAGTTTGTTTGGATAGCAAAATTCTTAATGTGGTTTCTGCAAAACCAACTTAACTTTTTTATATATTTATTTTTTTATATTAATTTAGTCTGTACCAGAGGAACCACAGGCTAAGCGAGTTTTGGAAAAAATCGCTTTTAGGTATGGGTTTGCTCGATAATTTATCACAAAGGAACAAAAAATAGGCTAGGACCCCATCTCGAATGATGAAGAGGGTAATATATCACTACTGGTATCTGTAATGCTTGAAAAGCGCCTACTCAAAATTTATTACGTTTTCTTTTCTCAAAAATAAAAAATAATAAAATTCTAACCAAAATTACAATATTACAAACGTTATTTTTATAGATAAAATTTAAAGGCACATTTGTCATAGACCTTCTTTACTAAAAAAGTCTCGTACTATAAAAAAGCTATAATATAAATTAATATAAGTTATATATGTGTGACTAATAATTACAGTATTGCAAACATCAAAAACTAAATTCTAAAATAAATTCTAAGTATTTAATTTAGAGTTTAGGTCAGGGAATACTCGGTCTTTTAACCTGTCCGGCAAATAGACTTAGATGATAGACTTATATGAAAATTAGGAAAAGGACTATAGGATATGGGATACTACTATCTTGGAAGGAGTAGGAAGAGACAGTAGTAGCTCGGGGGGCCGGGGTCGCTTACCCGTATACTTAAATCTATTTGCCGGACAGGCTAAAAGTCTAAGTATTCCCTGACACAAAAGATTAATATTTCACCATTTAGGTTAGGGAGTACCTAAGTACTAATATTTTAGCCTGTTCGGCAAATAGACTTAATTATACGGGCAAGCGACCCCGGCCTCCCGAGCAGCTGTCACTCCCTACTCCTTCCGAGATAGTAGTATCCTATACCCTATAGTCCTTTTCCTAAATTCCATATTCCTTGTTCAATCACCTTTCCTACCTCATCCTTTTTCCTTTCCTCTCCACTAAGTTGTGGGTACGCAATGACGGACTTTAATCATTTTGAACCTTATAAAATGGCGGCGTCGTGGTTCGCCACCCGACACGTCTCGTTGCCCACGGGGACGAATTGTGAGCTGCGGATATCCACTTTGCTACATTAAACGATCGTAGCAGGTGGAAAGAAGTTGTCTCTGCCCACCCCTGTGGGAAAGTGGCGTGACTGTATGTATATAGTATATACTATATAGTCTCTGCCTACCCTTATGTGATATCGGCGCGAGCGTATGTAATGTAATTATTTCGATTTAAAAGACAGCAATGTTCCTTTTATAAATCCTTTCATAGTTCCCGCGTGACAAATAATCAGTCTTTCTCCTTTTCCTAGAGGCACTTTCGAGGTGGACTCTGCAGTGTCATCCGTCCAGCCCCTTGATAAAGTACGGTTGGCGTTAAGCCACGTTTCATCTGTAAACACCACGTTTCCCCAGTCCTCAATTCGCTTAGCCTCCCTCAAAAGGTTACACCGAGCTAGAGCAATGCCTGTGAGATCCATCAATACCATTGTTTTGTCCGCTTTTTTAAATGCGAATCCTGTTTTCTTCAATACTTTTGCCAGCGAAGACTTCTGCCCACGGAACAAGCCACAGTCACTAAGCGAAATTGTTAACTTTCTTAATGTTGGGAACTCATTTCTCAGACAATAGTCACATATGTGACGTCGTATTGCGTCTCGAAAGGTCTCCTTTCCTTTTTTAGCGTTGAGGGCATATTTCTTTCGGAACGGCTTTTTCCATAGACTTTTTTAGTTATATTTGTCACAGAACCAACATTGATTGACCTATTGCTTTCGCAACACGCTCACACACATTTTCCAATGGCAAAATGGGTCCACCGTTTTGATATTCCCTCTCAAAATAATCACGCAGGCGTACAACCAACTCCCTTGACTGTCCTTACAACACCATTTCAATCGGCACGTTTAGTCCAGTTCTATGCACTTTATTTTTAAGACGGAGGAATACATTGTACTCTACTCAACGTATTAAAAATGGAAAAACACTGAGCAAACAGAAAAGTAGTGACTAGCGCAGGCGCCTCTTTGCGAGTGTTTAATAAACAACATGGCGGCGCCATAAATACTTTATAATGTACTTTAATTAATTATTTACTTACAGTAAACAAAAAAGAACGGTAATATTTTATATATTTAATCGAGTTTTTTAATAATCGATTTCGATTGTAACAATCTATATTTAATATTTTCTTGCCATCACTAGTTCCATCTGTCTAGAATACAATAACATGGTGGATGGACTATAATTATTCAAAATGTTTAATGAGGGATCACTGATCCTGTGGATACTTAGTTTCAGAGTCAGAGGTACAACGCACAAGAAGCGCTGATGATTGAAGTACCAATGGATCTGAATTGTCTGACACGGACCTACTCTTACTGCAGACACAGAATAGTACATACATATATACACTCACGCCGATATTCCATAAAGATAGGCAGAGACCACAGTACATACTACAACGTATAGTCACGCCTCTTTCCCATTGGTGTAGACAGAGAACACTTCCTTCCATCTGCTACGATCGTTTGATGTACGTGTAGCAAAGTGGCTATCCGCAGTCCACATTTCGCCTCCGCAGGTAATGAGACGTGTCGGGTGGCGAACCACGACGCCGCCATTTTATAAGGTTTAAAAGTATTAAAGATCTTCATTGCATTTCAATATTTTATTTCAAAAGTCTGTCTCTACACTTTTACTAATATACGCTACAGAACCCAACATAACTCGAAGCACAGTCGAACAGTAATTCGAAATAATATCAATTACCCAAAAGACAATTACCGGTAATGGAATAATTAAATCAGTCCCTAACAGAACAATACAATTTCCATCAATTATTATCTGTGCATTATTGAATTCTTTGTAATTAATGTACGCAATGTGTGTTTGCTGTCGATATTTAATTCAGTACATTTGAGAATAATGTTTGCTGATAATTGTACATATATTTATAAGATTTGTATTTAATTTAGTAACATTCACAGGAGTACCATGGCTATTCTACAAGGCTTAGGGGTATTTGAAGACAGATTAAAAATAATAATAATAATCCTTATTTTACCAGAAAGCGTACATTCTTTATAGCGTCATACATAGATAAATATCATTTGAGTTTAAACTAATAAGACTATTCTCAATAGTATAATATAATATAATAGGTCAAGGAGTACTTAATCTTTTAGCTTATCCGGCAAATAGAGTTAAGCGTCCCCGGCCTCTCGAGCTACTACTGTCTCTTCTTACTCCTTCCGAGATAGTAGTATCCTACATCCTATAGTCTTATTCCTAAATTCTATATTCCTTGCTCAATACACCTTT
Organism: Thaumetopoea pityocampa; assembly: GCA_017165845.1. Classification (NCBI taxonomy): domain Eukaryota; kingdom Metazoa; phylum Arthropoda; class Insecta; order Lepidoptera; family Notodontidae; genus Thaumetopoea; species Thaumetopoea pityocampa. The sequence continues at coordinate 10,994 of WUAW01004204.1, read as the reverse complement.
CCTACCTCATACTCTTTCCTTTCCTCTCCACTAAGCCGCGGGAATGCAATGAGGAACTTTAACACGTTTGAACCTTATAAAATGGCGGCGTCGTGGTTCGCCACCCGACACAACTCGTTGCCCGCGGGGCCGAAATGTGGACTGCTGATAGCCACTGCTACATTAAATGGTCGTAACAGGTGGAAAGATGTGATGTCTGCCTACCTCAATGGGAAAGAGGCCTAAATATATGCTAGTATGTGGTAGGCAGAGACCATAGTCTCTGCCTACCCTTATGGGATATCGGCGTGACACTCACGCCGATATATGTAATATCGATGTATGTATGTAATAAAGATTTTATTATTATGTTATTATTTATTCCTTTAATTATCACATTATTATAGTATTATAAAACTGTAAAACGCCGTTGTCTGTACATTAAAGGTGTTTCAAGAAACCTAACTCAGATCGACTAATTAAGGGTTTCTGAAACCGATTTCAGCTTTTATTTTCTTCGCCTCTGTTCGTTTTTAGTTTGAGCTTCACGTAAAAGCCAGCTAGTGGATACTGATCAAATTATTGCAATCTAAAAGGTACTATTTCTGTTTGTATTCTGCAGCATGTTTTATCAAAATTAGTCAAGTAGGTGTGAAGACACATCATCATACAGCCTGATCTCAGTTTCAGTAGTCGCCATTATGGTACGAGAGCTCAAGTAAAAATGGATATTAACTTTTTTGTAAATCTGTAATTATTTCGGAATTATCGAAACGTAGTTATTTCATGCGTAAATAAAAAGAGCCATTAGAGGAATCCCCGGAGAGGCAGTCCGTAGGTATAACCACGATTGGCCCCTAGGCCCATAGTAAAGTGGTGGGTTATACTTTGGATATTAAAATTATTCAACGACACATGTAGTTCTATGGTTCATTATACTAATAGTTTAATTTTTATTGTTTCAGATCTGAATAAACACCAATTAAAAAACTAATTTTTTGGAAAAAGAATCTAAATATCGACGAATTTATTTATAAAAAAAATGGTGTAGGTTGTTTTTCTGAGTTCGCAAAATCGCGTGTTGGAAGTGCGAGTGTCATGTCGCCGGCGCTTCGGGGAAGCATGCCGGAGCGGAGGAGCGGCTCTATGGTGAACCGCATGCTGTTTGGGGGTCACGCGTTCGATTGCATCACCGCCATCCTCTAAGGTCCCACTGAGGTACGTAGTAACTCTACAATTATTACTTACGAATTGACAACTGATTGATTGATTGACGACTGATTGGCACTGTAGGCAGTGACCCTACCTTCCATGCTAATGAGTCCCGGGTTCGAATATTGGAAGTGACAAATTTAGTGTGATGAGTACAAATATTTGTATCCGAGTCGTGGACGTATTTATCTATTTATGTATAGTATTTATCTATATGACTAATTAAAGAATACTTATATTTATTGAAATTGGGCGCGCGATATGCCGTGCGATGACCCGAGCATGCTGAAAAACAGCATGCGGCGCTCCACTGGATGTCGGTATTGGGAGCGAACCTGAAACTAAATATATATTAATATTTAAAAGAAAAATCAATGATTAAAAAAATATCGTTGTCTAGTACCCAAGACATAGGGAATCCTAGTTTGGAACTAGATCAATGTGTGTGAAAAATGTCCCGTGGATGCTGTGATGTTTTTATCTGAATGGACCGGGATAAGGATTTAACAAAAGAGTTGTATTTTTTGATACATCTGGAACCAGAAGTACTTTTGCTTAGAAAACATTTTGATATTGTCGCACCTCGTCCTTACAGCGAATTCTGGAAGGGTCAGAATATAGGACGTCCATGACTTTGAAATTGAAAACAAAGATTAGAAAGTGTTTGGAGGAACTTGATTGTAACGTAGTAACATAACGACATCTAGGTAAATAATTATTTAAAAAACACTTCTCTCTGTCAGTCACATACATTTACATACAAAAATACACTTAACTTTGATAATTTATTATATTTTGTTAATAATGGAGGAGTCTGATACCTGAAACATAGGGTGACGTGGTTTAGGTTTCAGTGTAAATGTTTATAGTCTAAGAACGTGAAATAATTTAATTATTAATTAACAATTAATTCATTATTAACTAAAAATAGTCAGTACTGTTATTCTGTTACATACATACATACATACACTCACGCCGATATCCCATAGGGGTAGGCAGAGACCATACATACAGTCACGCCTCTTTGCCATTGGGCAGCAAATTTAATGTAGCAAAGTGGATAACCGTAGTCCACATTTCGCCCTCATAGGTAATGAGACGTGTCGGGTGGCGAACCACGACGCCCCCATTTTACAAAGTTCCTCATTGCGTACCCACGGCTTAGTGGAGAGGAAAGGAAAAAGGACAAGGCAAAAGGTAGGAAAGGTGTATTGAAAAAGGAATATGGAATTTAGGAAAAGGACTATAGGGTATAGGATACTACTATCTCGGAAGGAGTAGGGAGTGACAGCTGCTCGGGAGGCCGGGTTCGCTTACCGGTATACTTAAGTCTATTTGCCGGGCATGCTAAAAGACAAAGTACTCCCTGACCTGTTATCAAAATCTACTACGATCTCAAAGACGCCTGCTAAGTGGGGAGATTATGGACCATCCCTTCTTTTTGTGGAGGGCTATGTCCAGCAGTGGACTTCTACGGACTGATGATGATAGCGATCTGAATAGTTGTTTTTAACCACCGGACAATTTCATACTAATACATACTAAATAATAATAATACTACGCAAACGTGCACGCGATGCGACAATCATATAACAGTGAGGTTGGCTTCGTGTGGTAGATGATCTATTAATGGCTGTTGTTGTGCGCTTCTGTCCCCGTCGGGATTGCAAATAGGACAATAAATTAGGACGCAATTAAAACTTCCCTCGGGCGCTGACTGATATACAATCTCATCGCCGGCTCCCGACATTCAGCTGCCTAACAAGGGAGTTAGAAATAAAAGTGTGGAAACCAATGGAGTATCTATTATCTACTATTATAAAGTTGTTGAGTATCAAATTTTGAAAATTAACGATATTTAAAAAAGCATTGTCCGACTGACTAATTAGAGGTTTCTGAAACCAAATCTGTCGACGTTTGTTTGTTTGTTTTTTGTGTCTTTGTTCCAGCTTCACACAAAAACCAGCAAGTAGATTTTGATCAAACTATTACAGTCTTAAAGTACTATTCCAACTTAATACTGCGGCATGTCTCATCAAAATCAGTCCAATAGAAATGAAGATACAGCTTCATCCTCGTTTTAGCAGTCGCTGATAAGGTACGAGAGCTCAAGTAAAAGTGGTTATTAGGCTTTTTATGTAAATCTATGATTGTTTCGGAATTTTCCATATAGCTGGAAACCGACATTCAAGCGAGCGCGGTCGCGGGAAAAAGCTATAATGAATAAATAATCTATGATGATACAAAATTATATAAATTTCGCAAATCGCGAGTATCTTAATTAAAGACCAGTATATACATAAGTATTAATTATTAGTGAAAATGATGCATTTCAGTTTGAATTATTCTTAAATGAACCGCCGGCTTGGTTCCAGTGACGGCGATCATTAAACCCGCCGTTGTCGAATGCAACGGTAATGACGTCGCAATTGCTCGCTGTTTTCTCTCCAGACGCTAATTGCTGTGCACTTATTAGAGTCGAGCGGGCGCTCCCGCCGCTGAACAATTGTTTGAGGGAAAGAACAATATATCTCGGGACATCTGTACGTGTATAATTTTTATCGTTTTCGTTCTCATAATGTTTCTGTTAGTAACAATAGGCAGGGCACATAGTACGAACAACCGATGGCCGTCGGGGCCGCAAGGTGTTGTTGTGGCGGCCACGAACTGGAAAGCGAAGCGTGGGCAGGCTTTACACAAAGTGGACCGACGACCTAATTAAGGTTGCGGGAGGGCGCTGGATGAGAGCAACGCAAGACCGATCTTTCTGGAAATCCTTGGGGGAGGTCTATGTTCAGCAGTGGACATCTTTGGGCTGAGATGATGATGATGAATGTTTCTCTTATGAAATTGACAGTCGTAATGAAAGTCATTACACTCATGTTGTTGTTGGCTAACATTGAGTTGTTGGCCGACCTTGAGTAGACACATCCAGGAACTCCGCGTCACGGAAATGAAGACGCTGAGGTGGGTGAGTGGCGTCACACGTTCTGATCGCGTGCGTAACTCATCCGAGGCAGTCTCAGCGTACTTGACGTGGCAGGTAAGCTCCAGGAGAGTCGTCTGAGATGGTTCGATCAGGTGATGCGCCGAACTAGAGACTACGTCGATAGGAGATGCCTCGATATGGCTGTCCTTGGAGCACGATCTCGGAGCTGCCCTAAGAAGCGCTGGCTGGATGTTGTGACCATGGATATGGAAGCCAATGGACTTACGATTGAGGATGTCAAAGACCGAGCAAAGTGGAGGAAACTTAGTAGGAAGGCCGCCCCTGGCAGTGGAAGCCGGGATTAATAATGCCAAGAAGAAGAAGAAGATACATACTCTCACGCCGGTATCTCATAATGGTAGGCAAAGACCATAGTTCGCCAATACCATGATCCTGACACACCTCTCTCGCCTCATTCACGTTCATACATCTTTTCATACAATTTTGTTGATTTACGGTGCTACGAACTTGACCTTTTTGAAACAAATTGTTGATATCAAGGTAAGCTTTCCCTGGGCGCCCTCTTCCGATACCACCCACATTTATCATCTATATTATTATAAAATTATTAAATGTCAAATTTTGTTAATTAAGATATAAAATTACTCAGATCGACTAATTAAGGACTTCTGAAATCAAATCCTTCGATATTTATTTGTGTAATTGTTTATCGTGCTTTACGCAAAAACCAGCTGGAAGATTTTGGCCAAACTATTACAATGTTAAAGGTACCATTCCGACTTTAATACTGCGTCATGTTTCATCAAAATCGGTCTAGTAGAATTAAAGATACATCTTGATCCCTGTTTTAGTAACCGCTGTTAAGACACGAAAGCTCAAGTAAAAGTAGTTCTATGGCTTTTTATATAAATCTATGACTATTTCGGGATTTCCCATGTAACGCACAACTAACATTCAAGCGGGTGGAGGAGTATAGTTTTCAATCCCTTGTGTATATTTAATACATATATATACATTTTGTTTAGTCTTCATAATATTTTTATTTTTGCCCCATAGATAAATTCTTGTGCTCGTGACCACTCGGTGTGGCGATCATTGTAGGAGGCCTTTGTCCAGCAGTGAACGTCTGTGGGTTGATATGTTGATGACCTATATATATAAAAATCAGTCGCCGTGCGTTAGTCTCGCAAAATCACGAAAACAGCTTGACCGATTTGATTTCTGTTTGTTTTGGTCGCCTCAATATAGAGGTTGTTTATGAAAAAATCAAATTAGAGAAAATCGAAGAAATCGTTTTAGGTGGTACGAAGTTCACCGGGTCAGCTAGTAATGAGATAATATTTTGTATGCATGTAAATTATTGTCTTAACATTTGTACAGCCCTACTTGTGTTAATATGATTATAATTTCGTTATATTTGGATTAATTCAAGAATTTTCAGTCTAAAAATTTGGTAAGCAAGCATTTTTAGTGTATTTGACAGATGTTCTAGCCGCACGTAACCGTTAAAATAATAATTAATGGTTACTTGTGTTTTAATTTCATTGTCCAAGATTGAAGTAAAGCAATTAATAATATAATAATATAATATTCTGAACATTTTTGGTGGTGCATTGGTGGTGTAGTGGTTTTAGACACGGCTTACGATCAAAGGGTCGTGGGTTCGAATCCCGGTCCACTCCGGTCCCGGTGGGTACCACTGAATTATTATTTGTAATTCATATACGGTCTACATTGTAGACACCAATGTACTTAAATTAAACTTCGTGAGGAAATCTGCATGCCCGCATGGATGTGTGAAGTCTACCAACCCGCACTAGGCCAGCGCGGCAGACTACGGCCTAATCCCCCTCTCCCGGTCAGGGGAGATCCGTGCCCCTGTAGTGGGGACGATATGGACTTGGGATAATGAATTATTTTTGACACACATTGATCTAGTCCCAAATTAGGATTACTTTCTATCTTGGGTACTGAACAACTATATACATACTTATATAGATAAATACTATATATAAATAGGTAAATACGTTTATGACTCGGATACAAACATTTGTGCTCATCACACAAAGTCCTGCGTTCAAATCCTGGTAGGGACCAGGATTTGAACGCAGGACTCATTGGCACCGAAAGCATGGACACTGCCTACTGTGCCAATTAGTCGTCGCTAGTTAATTGACGCCTGAGTAAGGATGAGGCGAAACTGAGTGCGTCCATAGTTATTTTAATAGCATTTTTTCCTTTTGAAATAAACGAGGAAAATTAAAATTATAGTTTATAATTCATATAAAATGTTACATGGCAGTTTATAGAGCAAGACGGCAGTTTTTTGGCATTTTTGTCAGTTAAAATCGAATTCTTTCAATAAATCTCTAATTTTTTTTAAACGGTTAAAATTGTGATAATCTGTGGAAGCATCCACAATACAGTACTTAATTGTAATCCGCGCCGATTCGAGAACCAGCACTCTTGTTCTCATTTAAATTTTGTAAAGAAATAGGCAGTAATCGTTTAAAGTAATAAATGTCGTACACTTAAAGCTTCTAATTTATGTGTTCTTAAAAAATTCACTAACACTCTAAGAAAAATTAAAAAAACTCTAAAGAAACTTTTATTATTATCGTGTTAAAACTGTTATAGTTCGGCCGTTGAGAGAATGCGTTTGTGACAGTTCCTGATCACATATTAAATGTCACTTTGAAGTGTCAATTCATGATAAAAGTATTTCGATAATATGCCACATATTGACTAATATACCACAAAATTAAATAAAAGTAATGTTTTATTATTATGTCCACTTAAACGTATTATTAGATTTTAGCTTACC
>WUAW01004191.1:11160-22849 GCA_017165845.1 Thaumetopoea pityocampa | reverse complement strand
TTATTATATTTTGAAAAAATCGACTTTAGTTTACTCCCCTACAAAACGCCAATTTCATATGCTAGGACAATACAAACCGACACACAAGTGACACGGGGCTATAGATAGAAAATTCTTATGGTAGCCCCATCGTCACATATATGCGACAGATTTAAATAGAAGATTTAAATTTTAGTTAACTTACAAATTTAGATTAGATTTAAATTTTAATTAAAAGGAAATGAACACCCGTCACATTATGACGTTGGGCTCAGGTAAGAAAATCGGGTCGTCACATACGACGGGTATTTTTATACCCGTCGGTATTTTTGCTTTTGCAAAATCGCCACTGTCCATTTTTGCATAAATGGTACCATGACGTTTAGGAGCAACATTGTCAACTGTCCGTATATTGGCTAATCACGTTACGCTAAAATCACGAATATTAAGGTAGCTGATAAGAGAGATTTGTAAGGAACACCCAAAGAGTAACTAAATATCATTACGTTTACACACTTCTAATGCACGGACAGTGTCGCCTTTGCTTTATCATATATGTGACGCTGATAGCGAAAGGTACAGTAGGTGCTTCACTGTACAAATTGGCACTGTTACCTGACCTGTGCGTGTACATGTGGTGTCACAAGCGTCTGATTAACGCACCAGCCTTCGTTTTGTATCGTTTCGTGGGAACGCACTTGACTTCTTTCTTCATTTGGCCGAGCTAACATTGACATTCGTTTACCCTATTGACCAAGTTTTGTATGACAATTATTGGTCTGATTCAGCGATGTATTTTAAATTTTATGTTTAACAGGTGAACAATAAAATCTGGCTTTTATCGCATTTTCTTCGAGGTTTTGTTAAGTATAGTTGCACTTGTTGACTGGGTGAGACACGAATTTTAAGAGCCTTTAATAGTTTTGAAATGCACCTACAATAATTTGATAGTAGCATTTGCTTAATACTAACTATGCTGTTTGTAATAATATTATGGACACTCACGCAAATTGATCTAGCCCCAAATTATGATTCCGTGTCTTGTAGACAACGCCATACTTATAAATGCTATTACATATATAGATAAATATCCATCACTCGGATGCAAATATTGTTGCTCATCACACAAAGTTTATCCTTACGGTGATTCGAAACCACGTGACCAATTGGCCCAGAAAGCAGAGTCACTTAGTTATTGGAATAATCAGTCATGTTCTGTTATAGTAAACTGCAAGTTATCTATCAATATTTGAGTAGGTTCTAGATGTCATCATCATCATCATTTCAGCCCGTCGCTGTCCACTGCTGAACATAAGCCTCTCCAATCGAATTCCATCGCGACCGGTCCGTAGCCACCTGCATCCAACGAGACCCAGCTATCTTCACNGATCCTTAAACGCATTTACTGCGGTGTTCATGTAAAATTTAAATATCAAATCGTTCCAACTTGTTTTTTTCACACAAAACGTCTATTTCATAGGACAAAAACTGATATTTTATGCGTCTTAATTTTACGCCAGTCACGGTCTAATTAAAGAATTTAAAAAATATTTTTTCTGTATACCTTGATTATTTGTCGGTATGCGACTAGTGTTAAACTGGAGCTTAGTACTAGTAATTGATGCGTGGCTATCATTTAAACAAAATAATATGATGCAATTAATAGATACAAGTCCTGAAGTCTAACTTACCACTAATACTAACTAGGAACACTATAAATAAATAAATTTCAAATTCTCCGAATAAGACCCAAACCACTAACCCTTGTGTGGGAATCCAATTCTTAGTTGAATGATCACTTTATTATACGACTATATACACCAGATTATTAACCCATCGTGAACCAACGCACATTTAAACCCACAAAATAACTGAATCCTATAAATGATGCCCATAAATAGATTAATAAATATAACGGTATTTCAAAATTCTCAGCACTTGTTTATTTATTTATTGACAACAGTCAAAACGGAAAACAGCCACAATAAAGTCAAAATATGAAAATTCCAGCTTTTGCCCGCGGCTCCGTCCGCGTGAATGTCTCTTTTCCACTACATGGGGAAATCCCGAAACAATCATACATTTATATAAAAATCCTAAGAACCCACTTTTATTTGAGCCATCTTACCTGTATCTTCAATTCTACTGTACCGATTTTGATGAAACATACCACAGTATTTAAGTCGGAATAATATCATTAAGACTAACAGTTTTATCAAAATCTATCTGTTGGTTTTGCGTGAAGCTCTAACAAACAAACATCGACGGATTTGGTTTCAGAAGCCCTGAATTAGTCGATCTGAGTAGTTTTTTTGAATGTCTGATTTACAAAATTTGACAACAATTTTATAATAGTATAGATAAAACTATACTTGGCTACGAAACTACTATTTCTGATAAAAATTAACTTTTAATGAAAGAAAGAAAACTTTCATTTGGTACAGCTAAAATTATTACATCGTTACTTGTTTGCAATACATAAATGGTGAAAAATAGAGAAAAGAATTAACCAAGAATTACCAAATGGAAATCTAGCTCAGCACGATGCCAGGCAGTATACCCGACTCTGACATTCTGTGGGATCCTTGGTTGTGTCGCTCAGACCTCGAGCATACCACGGGTCCTCGTATTTAAATGTGATATCTACCCCTGTAATATACGAATGACGTGTGTAGAGATTATATAATAGCAATGTGGTGGAAGCTTCTTACATAAATGCATAAAAGTATGTAAAATATTTAGTATCTGTTGTTTAATTAAAATGAGGGAAAAGTTAAGTATAGGAAACAGACACAAAGTTTTAACCTAAATGTTCGCTTTATCTAAATGTTATTATCCTACACGACGTACATACTCAAATTCGGCGCAATCATAATAATTGTATAAAAAAGTAAAGGTATTTAAAGGGTTTAAAAATTTGTTACATGATTATTGAAAGTAATGTCTAAAGGAAGGGTTCACAGCTCCATTTACCATCTCTGTTGGTTGTAAAAAACTGAAACTGTGTGCCTAAGACCTTGTGGTCTAGTATGTATCCATGCCGAATTTTAGCCAGCAGCTATGTCAGCTTCATATAGAATTACAAAGTTGAAAATTAGATATTGGTTTTAAGGGTATATCAAACGTTGTGTATCGTTCTAAAGCAGAAGTCCTCAATCTTTTTCTTCTTGTAGACCACTTGTAATGATTTTCATTTTTTAGTAGACCCCCAAAGCGTAGTTAATATAAAATTAATATGGACCCCAGTTGGAGTGAAAAACATTACAAGTGGTCTATAACACAAAAAAGTTTGAAGACCTCTGTCCTAAAGTATCATATTTATATATGTTGTAGTAATCATCAAGGGTTATCTATTAATACCTTATATAAAGGGCTATACTTACCCCTGAAAACTGCAAAAAAAACTTCATTTTTTGTTCCAGAACTTTCTATAAACTTATAGATGCTTCTAGAATTATTCTATAAGCATTTTAAAACATTTTAAATTAACATTCCAGAATCTTCTATTCTTTGATTAAATTATGTAAAATTAAATTTCTAATTCTGAATAAAGCCCATATAGCTGCTGGTAAAAATTCGGCATAGATACATACTAGACAATAAAGTTCACACACGAACTTCCAGCTTTTCACAATGAACGGAGATGGTTAATGGACCGTTGAACAACCTCCTTGCTGTTACCTGTTAATTTTAACTTTGTACAGAACTTTCGAATGGGTTAAAAATTGTGTTATTTTTGTAAGCCTGGAGAACAAAGAGATTTAGATGACGAGATTTAGAACACCTAAATATTTCGATTTAATACAATTTAACTGGGGGTAAGTTGTATTTTAAAAATGTTTTGTGGTTGACGCATAATTGGACGCTATATTGACCCGCGCCCTACAGCGGGCCAGCAGATCGGTTAATGATGATGACGATAGACAATAATTGCGAGAACGCATTTGTCCACGGGGGTCACTGAACCCCTGTCGGTGTTCAGACAGAGCTTTTAACACAATGTGTAATAAATTTCAATTAAAAGTTTTAAATTGATATTCCACACAAAGGACATGTGACAATAATCACTGCTCTTGGCGACAAATTGTGCGTGTATTGTATTTTATTTAATCGTATGACCGGATGACTCAGGGATACTTACCACAGCTAACGCCGAACCATAATTTATAGCAATCAGTGACAATACCGTCGACAAATAATGACAAGTGTTGAGTAAGCCCCAATCTTTTTTATTCGCTCGCGTTAATGTCTGTGTACGTCCGTACGTGTTGATATGTTTTTATTTTTTTTTTATCTTTCGCAACCATTGTATGCCAAGGACCTCTGTAAGGTCGCTTACTAAAACGGTAATCTTTATTTTATCTGCGCGCAAACATTGTTTTCGGTTTTCACTAACTCTGGTACACGTCATCTCTAAATAAATACGTTTGGATATTACTTTAACCTTAACCATATTATTCACAATTCGTGCAACCGTTCTTTTGTTCTATCGTACCGCAGAACGGTTAGTTCTATTGTTTTTAAAACGGTGACACAATTGCTTAAATAAGTAATCGTATTGTTGTTCAGTGAAAAGAGCAAATCGTCGTCGGTGGTTGGTGATTGCGTACGGTACAGTAACAATTGTCGCAAGAGGTTTCGTGTGCTGTTCAGGTGACAGAAGGCGCGGCGGCGCGCGGGCCGGGGGCGAGAGGCGTTGTTCTTGACACAGTAAAACTAGAAGTGCAGTGGGTAGGTGCAGCGGGGCGGCCTACGCCGAGCTTTTTGCAACGCCGCTAATACCACTATCCGCAACCGGTCCTGGAAGCTTTACGCGCGGCATTCTTGTTCAGTAGCTTACTTTTGTTCGTTTATGAGTTTGTTGGCGCGCTGTAAACCGCATGGCCGGCTGTCTATTAACGGTTTCCAATATATTCTTATAATAATTTATTCTCATCAGAAATCTGGTCTATGGAGTTAAGCAAATAAAAATAACTATGAATATTACGGAAATAATAGCAAAAATATTGTTACTTGACAAAATTAGTATTTATGTTCATGTCTACAGCAAACTTGCTGTATGGCACCGGCATAATAATAGCGTCACTCCATCTCTTTCTGTGGATCCTGTGAGAATCAGCTAAGGGATGTACCAGGATAATGAGAAGAGCGTTACCCTGTTATTTAGTCAAACACTACTGCGATCTCCAAACCGCCCACCAAGCGTGAAGTAATCTTCAAATTAAAAAAAATGGTAAATCCCTCTTTTTTAAGGAGGAGATCCATGTCCAGCAGTGGACGTCCACATCCATCAGGCTGATGATGACGTTGATTGTGTACAACAAACGCTGTAAATGTACAATGCCATACAAATACTGATGTCTAAGTTTCGGCTATATATATCGTCGGAATTTCTATAAAAATGACGAAGTTTAGTAAACATTCAATCATCTCATATACGTGAAAAAAATTGTGAATTTTTTTTTATTAAAAAAATACTAATTGCATTCGTGCTCCCAAGATTAGAACAGTACAGCACGCTGTGCGAGATTTATCTAGCGTGGTCTGCCTCGATCTCGGTCAAGAAATGCTTTCCATGTCGCGAGGCGGAACGCCGCGCCGCCTGCCGCCATTCTAATTTATGTCCTATATCTGAAGCTTGTATATAATCCGATCGGCGATTTATATCGATAGTGGCTACCTTAGATTCTATATCCTCCGAACGTACAATAACGCTTTAGTTTTTGCACTCTCAAATATACATCACGAAATGCTAATGATTGTTCTTCACGTCTATAAAAAAACTTCCTTAATACTTTGCTCACGTGCTGTCTCACACTTATTAAAAAAATTTGACATCTTAACAAGGTGATACTCATTAAAGAAAATTGTTTGCTTACGTATTGGATTATGATGGCGAGGTCGCTACTCATCATAATATCCTACTAATTTGACAATAGCACGACACACAAGTGTGTGGGACCTTGCAGTCATCTCTTGCGAGGGTTTGGTCAGGGTCTTTAATACACTGCCGGTTCTGTATGTTTGCTACTACTTATAATATCATTTAATATTGTTTAATAATCTCAGATGCGCCATCTTTCCGCTTATAAGAGAAAATTACATAACACAGAATGGATTCCTTTTATAAACTGGACTTATCGAATCGAACATGACCACTGAAGCGAGAAATCGATAAGTCATGAAGCGATTACAGAAAACAAATTTGTCTGTGTGAAGTTTCAAGGCGGTACAAATTACAATATATTTTTACAACGCGTACGGAGCGTATTGATGTCGTTGTGGGAATGTCTTCATGAAGAGTTATTGTAGCCGGTCCATTTTTCAAGCTACTGCATTTTGGAATGCACATATTACTAAATCAGTGACCGTTTAGTGAAAGTCCCTCATTTATTATGACAGTACGTAAGGGTGTATCGTTTAACGTTTAAAGTTTAACATTTTGTGTGGAACTTAATTTTTTAATATTTGGAATTATGATTCAAGAAGCATATGAAAATAATTCTCCAGTTTCCTAGAAGAGTGTCGCAATTTGAGCTTGTCTATTTAATTAAATAACAGCCAACTTAACGATCGTTAAAGAACAGTACTTACACAAGTCAGACGGTCGTCTAGTTTATTAGTTGTACAATACTATAAATCACTCATCATATCCCTACTTGGGCAGTGTGTAAATCATTCCAGCGATAACAACGACTTTTCAATATTTATCTGCGACCATGTTCGCATTAACGAACTGTTTGTTTGAAGCGTTTGTTTAAATTTAAAAAGAAATCAGTGCTAATTTATTATTTTGTTTTTTAGTTTAAACAAGTACAACAAGTAGTTCAAACAATGTTTAAGTTCACAAAATATTGCAAAACACGTTGCTTCACTTATCGAGTAACCGACGGTCAGCGTAACCTGCTGTTCAGATTAATTGACTGAGGACTAACTAGTCCTTGTATTACAACGCGTTATGACTTTTAAAGGCATATAATGCTAATTACTTCTTATGAAAACACTAAAGTATTCACTTAAAACTGTGAAAGAAAACATCGTGAGGAAACCTACATGCCTGAGGGAGTTTCTTGACGGCGTGTGGAGTCTGCTAACCCGCATTAACCTAGCGTTGTGGACTATAGCCTATAAGGGGTTAGGCTANAAGCGTAACCTGCTGTTCAGATTAATTGACTGAGGACTAACTAGTCCTTGTATTACAACGCGTTATGACTTTTAAAGGCATATAATGCTAATTACTTCTTATGAAAACACTAAAGTATTCACTTAAAACTGTGAAAGAAAACATCGTGAGGAAACCTACATGCCTGAGGGAGTTTCTCGACGGCGTGTGGAGTCTGCTAACCCGCATTAACCTAGCGTTGTGGACTATAGCCTATAAGGGGTTAGGCTATGATCAGCACGGCACGAGTCTTTCTTTACACAGAATGAGAGTGATCTCATTCTGCAAGAAGACCCGTGCCCTATAGTGGGATATGGAGCCGCATAATGATGATGCATATAGTGATGGAAACAGCAACTCAGCACTGTATACCTAGGTACTAGGGATGTAACAGAACGCGATACGGTGGTTTACATTGTTGTGGTGCGTGATAAATGTCATTCCCCGTTAGGATCGCGTTAAAAACGAGCATTTCATGAAAAGAAGAGATTAATTGGTGCCATAAATGAATATACACAAAAGAATTTCCTCGAGTTTCTTACTGTCACAATGGTCAAGGCATACATACTCGCAAACAATGGTACCATTGTCATGTCCGCGGAAATCGACCCAGATTCGCGTAAACTTACAAGTCCAGTCGGCGCAGAAGAAATTGCGCGCATGCCGTTACTCACTTCTGATGTGACATAATAATTCTAACTTCCAAACTGTGTCTTACACAACAGACAACACTAGATAGGAAACGACCACACCGTTTATTCGTTACGTGTCGAATTAAACTACTGCAAATTTTTCGAGATTTTGTGTAACATTGATATAGTTGTTGAAATGAATTGCTTATGGTAAGTGCACAATAAATGCACTGTGCCTCCAATATCTTGTAGTTGGTTACTGAGGAGCCGTTAGTCGCACTTAGGTGCAGACAGAAGCGCGAACCAGCCAGGGCAGGATCGATTAGTGAACCGGTCCCAGGGGAGCGTTGACTCCCGAGGGGCATTGCCTGCCTACGTTTGCTAACGCGAATTATGTACGCCGCAAGTATGCCACCAAGCCTATACTTCAAACCTTTCTTTGTTGCCGTTGATAATTATATGAATATTTGTCTACCAGCATCATGGTCATTAACCCGTGAAAGTCCACTGCTATATATGAGTTCCTCCTTAAAAAGAAGAAATTTACCATAATCTAGTAGGCATTTTGGAGATAGCACTAGATAGTTGATTGAATGACAAGTCATTATATGACAAATTGCAAATTTCGTTCTCTTTCATGTCGCACAACGACCAAAAATCAAATGCATGGACTGGATAGAAGTGTAAAAAGACGAAGAAGTTTCTTGTTTAATGATCGAAGTAGTAAACACGTCTAGTTTCACTTCGTGACCATGTTCATGACGGGTTTGGCCAGTATCATGTCGTTTTTAACTGCAGCAACAAGTCCGCTTATGTGTAATTGAAGACAGGTGCGCCAGCGCAGGTCTGACGCTTGTAACAATTATAGTTAAACTCGATGTTTTTTCCTTCCATAACCAAGACCGGCTTGAATCATCCGCTGTTAAAAGAAAATTTTACCCAGTAGAGAAATCAGGAATCGAGTGATGTCTAGAAACTATTCCTTTAGGCGGGCTATGAAGTGGTGACGAGCTGATGTATGTAGCAAATTTAGTTTAAATGCTGTTTGTCTGCACATTTGGCACTAAAGGCTTTGAGCTGAATATACATAATTTAAATTATAACATTTAAGTTTTCTCTATTTACAAAAATTTCCTGGTTTATATTTTTTCTCTCTGATACGCCTATATGTCCCGAGTTGTTTATATTATGTCGATCAGACTGATTATTCACTCTTTTTTAATAAAACCATTTTAACCTAAAGGTGTCCAACGGTCCATAACACTGTTTAAGAAGTATACCACCGCTTTTATTATTACGAAACTAAAAACAGGATGTTACTAATGAAGTAATGAGTGTAACGTAATTGATAATCATGATGTATGTTTGCTATGGGACGACGATACAAACTTTGAGATGTGTAAACAAGCATTGGTTGACAACACGCATATTAAACACTAACCTTTGCTCGTGGCTCCGCCCGCGTGTATGTCGGTTTTCCACTACATGGAAAATCCCGAAGCGATCATAGATTTATATAAAAAAACTTTAGAACCACTTTTGTTTCAGCTCTCGTACCTTAACGGCAGTTACTAAAACAAGGATCAAACAATATTTTCATTCTATTGGATCGATTTTGATGAAACATGCCGCAGTATTTAGTTGGAATAGTACCTTTAAGACTAACAGTTTGACCAAAATCTACGCGTTAATATTTGCATGAAGCACGAACAAACAAACAAGCGAACAAACATCGACGGAAATAGTTTCAGAAGCCCTTAATTAGGCGATCTGAGTAGTTTGTTTTTAAATATAAATGATTTACAAAATTTGATATTTAACAATTTTATAAATAGTATAGATAGATGATAACGCCGTCTGGTTTACTGCACTATGCTTGGGCTTGTAGGGCCGGGGAGCGGGGACTGTCTCCGGGCGTCGAACTTGCGTGGGTCGGGGGTCAGCGGCGCGACATGCGTTCATTAGTGCGTTCGTGCGCTCGCGCAGCCCCATGATATGCGCAATTGCATTCTTTTATGTGGCACATCTTTACAAGTATGCATGCCCGTTATCTAGAATAATTTACTTACGAACTGTTTCTGTGACCAAGCTAATTATTCATTTTAATAGTCTGCAGTAAACGTTATCTCTAATAATTTCACGTTACTGCTATGAACTATTTTATGTATTCTACTAATATAATATGCATATATATGTAATATATATGCAGGTACATAATCGCTACGCTTAAGTGGACATCTATTATAATAACTTAGAAAATGTCAGAACGTAGCGTTTATTTATTTTGAGGTCGTTCAGTCAACGCGCAGGAAGGTCTCACCGCGGAAGCTGTTAATTTTCGTATTCCGTCCTGTTCAATTTCAAATTTTTAAAAGCTGTGTCCATTCTTCATAAATGTCCTTTGATTTGTTTATTTTACCTATTCTGTAAATTCATTACTTCTTTGCCGAACGATACGTATTGTTGAATGAAGGTTTCGTAAGGGCGTTGCACCTCTCAAGACCAATACTTCGCTTTTTTTGCTTTTTCGTTTCGCTGTAAATCCTTTTATTTGTTGACTTCACTAAAAAACCCATTTGAACATCGCTTCATATTTTGATTAAAGACTACTGGTTCACCTACGTTGCTATAATTTACATTTCTTTACTTTCCATTTCATTTTGCAATGTATCTTCTAATATTTTGTCGGAGAATTGTAATCAATGAAAGTTGAGGAATTTGTTGCCACAATGGATTCGTGGTAAAGCAAATTGATTCAGAGCTGTGTCATTTATCTAATTCGTATTGCTAGACGTATACAATGAATTAGTGTGAGTCAATTGAGAAAGTAAACCAGTAAGCATTGTTCCAAGTGGATGCGCGTTATATTGGATGCGTGGGGCGCTCTCAGCAGCGCGAATTAAAGCAGCTCTCTATTCATTACTCATCGTTATTGCTATCGCCATTTTTGGGAGACGAAAGCGAGTGTTGGCTTTTATCATGTATTACACCAAGTTGCTCAATAAATGTTATATTCAAAATAAAATGTTCTTTTATATTCTCATCACGGTCACCACTCTGTACACATGATTGGTCTCTTTGACACACGTTAAACGCTTGTTTGAGCGTGCTGACCCTCATGACTCCAATATACTTTTATGTATCTAAATAAAACTGCACACGGCCGATCTAACAGTCTTGCATTGACTTACAATCTCAACGTCTTGTTTTTTTAACACCCTGTTATTAGCTTCACCTGTGTGTCTAACGGAATCTTTGAACTCGATTTTTATCCACTTTAAAAGGTCAGATTAATTCGAAATTTTGCACACTTGTCAAGGATCGATGACAAAGTATAATTTAATAATATTGGTTTTTATAGATCGAATTAAAAAATTAAAAATAATCGAACTAAAAAATAATTCTTAATATAAGAATAAAATGATTAACGAGAAAATTAATGTCATTGTGGTAAAAGCCTGGGGCGCTTTGTACTATATTTTTACACTAACTCTGCATTTCGGAGTAGTAAGAAATTATAACAATTGATATCGAGTACCACACGCTTTTACCACAAAGACATTATTTTTCTCCTTAATCATTTTATTCTTATATTAAGAACTAGCCTTTTCCCTGCGGCTTCGCTCGCGTGTTTAGTTTTATTAATTTTTATTTTTAATTACCGTATTATCTCTGTAAACGACGTGTGCGGTGTTCCATTTTGGAGCTAAAATTATTAAGCTAATTCACCCCCTTAGGGATGAAATTTTGGAAAACACCGATATACGTATATACAGTAGCGCTCAAAAGTATTTTGACAAATATATTAGTTGGATTAATTAAACACACATATGAAATATAAAAAGCAATCATTTATTTTATTGATTGATATTCAATGTTCTACAGAATAGTGACCAAGTAGCCCTTGTTCGCAACA
>WUAW01004188.1:19853-42195 GCA_017165845.1 Thaumetopoea pityocampa | reverse complement strand
CCGATGAGGAGGAAGAAAGAGTCGCAGTTATAGCCGAAGAAGTATCAAAGAAACAAAAAGATTGCGAGGAAGACTTAATCAAAGCAGAACCCGCCTTGGTCGCAGCACAGGACGCTTTAAATACACTTAATAAAGCTAATCTCACTGAACTGAAATCTTTCGGATCTCCACCTGGCGCAGTAACAAATGTAACTGCTGCGGTAATGGTTTTATTGGCTCCTGGAGGAAAGATCCCTAAAGACAGAAGTTGGAAGTCTGCAAAGGCGAGATTACTTACTTGATAAATATAAATAATTTTTAGTATAAAGATACAAGTAATTAATAAATAATAATGTGGACATTTTCACACACATTGATCTAGCTTCAAATTAGGATTCCCTGTATATTTGTTATTAGAAAACGATATACTTACATAAATATCTGCTAATACATGTGTAGATAAACATCCATGTTTCGCGTACAAACATTCGTGCTCACCACAGGAAGGTTGTCTCTACCGGTTTCAAATCCGGGTTCGATTGGCCCAGAATGCAGAGTATCTACCAATCAGTCGTATGTTATCTAAAACTGCAACTCTAATTAACTAATGTTCATTTTAATGAGTACTCTAATATTTAACGTATTCGTACATTTCGACATTATAGTTTTACGCCTATTATTGAAATCTTATAGTATTTGTAATCTGTTTTGCCGGTTGTAAGCGAGAAAAATCATTCCAAATTGAAAGGGCCCCTATTTTTTTAATATACTTACTTATAAACCAAATTTTTAAATTATTGATGAAATAAATAATAAATTTAATCTATCTATACTATTATAGAATTGTTAAATATCAAATTATTAAAAATCAAAGATATTTAATATATTTAAGCAAACTACTCAGATCAACTAATTAAGGGCTTTTGAAACCAAATCTGTCGATGTTTGTTTGTTTGTTCGGGCTTCACGCAAAAACTAGTCGGTAGGTTTTGATTAAACTATTACAGTTTTAAAGGTACTATGCCGCAGTATTTAAGTCGGAATAGTACCGACTTAAATACTGCGGCATGTTTCATCAAAATCGGTCCAGTAGAATTGAAGATACAGCTTGATCACTGTTTTAGTAGCCGCCGTCAAGGTACGAGAGGTCAAGTATAAGTGGTTGTAAGGCTTTTTATATAAATCTATGATTGTGCCGGAATTTATCATGCAGACCGGCCGACATTCACGCGGGCGGAGTCGCGGGCAAAAGCAAGTAATACATATTTTGACTCCGTCTGCTACATCTGTTTGAAAGAGTTTACACAGGTCAATTTCAACGCATAATTTAGTCACGAAGGGATAACAAACGAACAAAGTTTTATTTGACAAATATTATATTTATGTTGTATAAAATTCAAGTTTTAAAATCACATTTATACATTACTTATTTGGCAGATTTAACGTGATAATTTTCAACATTTTACCATCTCTTTGGGTTGCACCGCACCAATCGTGATCACGAGCAGAGACTGTTAATATATAATACTTACTGAAAATTTAAAAATACATTTTTAGGTAACGATGGCAAAAGTAGACGTGTTTTTAGAATGTTTGATACATTACGACAAGGAAAACATACATCCAGATGTTATCAAAGCGATTCAACCTTATCTAAAAGATTCAGAATTTGAGCCAGGTAAGTATTTAAAAATATTATTATTTACATAGAATATATACATACATATACTCATGCTGGTATCCTATAGGGGTAGGCAGAGACCATAGTTTACTACACACTACAATCTTGATACATCTTTCTCACCTCATTCACATTCATACATCTTTTCATACATTTTCATCGATTAAGGGTACTAAGAACTTGACTTTCTGAAACAAGTTGTTGGTTTGATTAAGTTTTTCCCGGACGCCCTCTTCCGACACCCGCTCACATTTGCCCACTACATTATTTTCGTCAATCGAATCTCACTCATTCTTTCTAAATGACCAAACTAGTGGAGTATTCTTTCCTCGATTCTTGTCAACACATCATACTTACACTGATGCCTTATCACGCACGCTATTCCTCAATCGATCACTCAGGGTGACTCCACATATATTCCGCAGGGAACGCATTTCCACCATATTCACGCGACTTTCGTTCTGCCATACCTACGATTCATTGGCGTAGATAAGTTTAGGTACCAACACACGATTGTGAATAGCCAGTTGAGCCTTTTGTGAAAATGATTGACCACTCATTACGGAGTACAGGGCACCTTTCATTTTATTACCCCCAGTCACGTTCCTTTTGATATTACTATCACAACTTCCATTTCTTGAAATCATAGTTCCCAGGTACATAAATTCATTTACCTGATCCAATCCAGCATCATCTATAACAACGTTACATTTTGTAACATTTTTCTCTCTAGATCACCAATACTTTCGTCTTAAACATATATTTTCATTCTTTTCTTCTTGTATGTCTCATTCACTACAGTTAACATGTCTTGTAACTCCCGCACCGGCAGTGCAAGTAATAAGTTACTTAGGATTTTATTTAATATTTTAATATTGAATTACATTTTAAGAATTTGTGAGATCTAAATCTGCTGCGGCTGCCGGTCTCTGTGCGTGGGTTATCAACATAATAAAGTTTTATGAAGTGTTCTGCGATGTAGAACCAAAAAGAAAAGCGTTAGCTGCTGCAAATGCTGAATTAGCAGCTGCTTCGGAAAAACTGAAGTCCATCAAATCCAAAGTTGCTGTAAGTGCATTTTATTTAACATAGGAGTTGACATTTGATAACTTTATGATGCAGAATAAAACAGTCCATTTGCCGGACAAGCTAAAAGACTAAGTATTTCCTGATCTGAGAGTATTTATAATCAGATAAATATTATTTACACCTTGATAACAATTTCAGTCGTTAGAGGAGTTACTGGCTTCATTAACAGCAGATTTTGAGAAGGCTACGTCTGAGAAGATGAAATGTCAAAAAGAGGCTGATGCCACAAACGCAACCATTCAACTTGCGAACAGGCTAGTTAACGGCCTTGCCAGTGAAAACGTTAGATGGGCTGAAGCTGTTTCTTCGTAAGTATATATAAGTACTTATCTTTAGTTATTACTATATATTATATACGTTATAATTGTAATATATTCATTAGCCCAGGGAAGTTTTCTTTAAAAAGGAGGGCTTTACAGTAATATTCATTCTTAGCAGGCGTTTGGTTTTCAAAAATCAAAAAAAATATACAAATTACTCAGATCGACCAATTTAGAGTTTTCGAAATCAAATTTATCGATGTTAGTTTATTTTTTATTTAGGCTTCACGCAAAAATCAGCAAGTAAATTTAAGTCAAACGATTACAGTCTTAAAGATACTATTCCGAGTTAAATATTGCGGCATGTTTCATCAAAATCGGTCCAGTAGAATTGAAGATACAGCTTGATCCCTGTTTTAGTAGCCGTCGTTAAGGTACGAGAGATCAAATAAAATTGGTTCTAAGACTTTTTATATAAACCTATGATCGTGTTGGGATTTCCATGTAGCGAAAAACCGATATCCACACGGGCGAAGCCGCGAGAAAAAGAAATTTTAAATATATACTTAGATTTATATATCTTTATCTAGTACTCAAGCTACCGGTAATTCTAGTTTGAGGCTACTTAGGCTTAGTTTACTGTATGTGAGATTGTCAAGAATACTAATATCCAAGAATATTATACAATACTTTTGTCGGAGGTTCTCATGAGCATTTATTGTATTTTAGCTTGATGCAGCAGAGCACAACTTTACCGGGAGATGTTCTTCTCGTGTGCGCCTTCATATCATATGTCGGATGCTTCACAAAACAATACAGATTGGACTTGTTACACAAAAATTGGCTTGTTTTCCTAAAAACGTTAGAAGTAAGTCAGCTTAAATTTGAATGAATAAAAATGTAATTGTCAATATTATTACTTTTTTTTTATTATTAATCAGAATATTTTCTACAACGTAAATAGCATATGTTAGAAGTTTGATAGCTGTGGAGGTATATTGTGTTGCAATGACAATAAATAGAAGATGCTACTGAAAAAATTTTTATTATGATAATAAATTAATTATAATATATTAAAATTAATTAATTAATTTTTGATAATTTTATTTTTGATAATAAATTTTATACAGTTTTAGCATTTAAGGGTGGAATTTAAAACTTATCTATTAAAATCTGTTAAGGTAACTAGCTAATCCAGTGAACTTTGTATCACCTAAAACAATTTCTATTTCTTCGAATTTTCAGCTGTTCCTTTGGGTTTTTCCTAATTTTATTTTTTCATAAACCACTTCTTTATTTAGGCGCATAAAACAAAATCAAAAAAAAATCATTCAAATCGGTTGAGTCGTTTTCGTGTTTTTGCGAGACTAAAGTACGGTGATTGATTGATTTTTATATATACAGATTTCACAATTGTTATATAATCATTATAAATTAAAAAAAAATTAATATTATTTATTATTTCAAACTATAGCCACCAATACCAATAACGGAGGGTCTGGACCCGCTAACTTTGCTGACTGATGATACCGATATAGCAATGTGGCAGAATGAAGGATTGCCATCAGATCGCATGAGCACTGAAAATGCCACAATACTCTCTAATTCTGATCGTTGGCCGCTTATGATTGATCCACAGGTACCAAAATTTCATTTGTACCACTAAATTGTGCATTATCAATGGACAAAGCTTGCATTGACAATTCTTTATATTGCCTTTAGGTTCTTTACCCCATATTTTTAAAGATAATTGTTATTTTTCACCCAGATATTTATTATTGTTCATTATTGCACCTTAAGTCAAGGTCTGTTATTGTTTATTCTGTTATTATTAAGTCAAGGTCTGTAGGGTATGTTAAGATCACTAGCTACCATCTAACATCATTCTCGTAACACTCACAATCTCTACGATTATTCGTGTTATTTAAATACCAATCAGGACCAACTGATTTACGTAACTTGTGAAACAATTTACAGTTTACTAGATTTAACCACCAGCGTCTTTTAACCCAGAGCGACTAGAATATTGACCATTGGATTGGGCTACGAACTTCTAAGTATTATTTTTATATGTACTATCCTTTTCATTCTATCAATTTTGATATTATTTTTTTCATTCCAAACTCTGATTAATTTACAGTTGCAAGGGGTAAAGTGGATAAAACAAAAGTATGGTGATATTTTGCGGGTGATACGTTTAGGTCATAAAGGCTACTTAGACACTATAGAGAAAGCTATTATAAAAGGTGAAACTGTGTTATTGGAGAACATAGATGAAACAGTAGACCCGGTTCTAGATCCATTATTAGGAAGAAACTTAATTAAAAAAGGACGGTAAGTTAGATTGAAACTTAACACGTTGAGTCTACAAAAAAATTAACACGTTGAGCCCGGCGCCGATAATGCTGACCTTTCTATTCAGCCGGCAGCGAGCGAACACTTAAGAGTACAAACGGCAAACCAGACGACGTCCAAAAAACGATCAGTTAGAAAGAAGCCGTGGAAATTTAGAGATGGTTGCGAGACTAAAAAATATTTCGTTCTATTTAAAAATTTTAATTTTGATACTGTTGGTCCCAGAGACTGACACTATCTAAACCAAAAGTCCTCTGTCGTACCCCAGGGACCGACGCCGACCATTTGGAAAGTTAACTGTCGATTCTCAGGCATCGACGCTGGGCTCAACGTGTTAATTAGATCTATAACAAAATAAAAATAATGGAAATGTTTGTTTCTGTTTTCTTTTAGAGCTATTAAAATTGGTGACAAAGAAGTTGAATACAGTCCAAACTTTAGACTTATTTTACACACAAAGCTTGCAAATCCCCACTATAAGCCAGAAATGCAGGCACAAACGACGCTAGTCAATTTTACTGTCACAAGAGATGGTTTAGAAGACCAATTACTCGCCGAAGTAGTAAAAGCTGAAAGACCAGATTTAGAAGAATTAAAAGCAGATTTGACTAAACAGCAGAATCAGTTCAAGATACAACTTAAGGAGCTGGAAGATGATTTGCTGTCGCGTTTGTCGTCAGCTGGTGAGAATATTCTAGGTGATACAGCTTTGGTCGAAAATTTGGAGACGACAAAGAAAACTGCCGCAGATATTGAAAAGAAGGTACGATATTGTAATCCAAACGTCTATAAAAATAAGTAGCTCTCGTTTATTTTTAAACAATTACCAAAAATATTATATGATAAATAATCCAATAATTGAGAACTGTTGTTAATGGAATTATAACCGACATTGGTTACTTTTGTAGGTGGCTGAAGCTAAAATTACTTCACATCAAATAGATCAAGCTCGTGAGTTTTATCGTCCAGCTTCTGCAAGAGCTTCTCTATTGTATTTCATTTTAAACGACTTGAACACCATCAACCCTATATACCAGTTTTCACTGAAGGTAAATTAATTTGAAATAAATAAGAATAAACCAAAGTCGCTGACATAGCCCGTAGGATAAGCAAGCTGAAGTGGCAATGGACAGGCAACATAGCGCGAAGATCGGATGGCCGATGGGGCAAAAAAGTCCTTAAATGGAGACCACGTACTACTAGCAAGCGCAGTGTGGGACGGCCACCTACGAGATGGATCGACGACCTGGTGAGGATCGCTGGGTCTCGCTGGACGCTGCAGGTGGCTATGGACCGGTCGCACTGGAGTTCCATTGGAGAGGCCTATGTTCAGCACTGGACAGCTACGGGCTGAAATGATGATGATGAAATAAGAATCACATGGTACATTTGTAGTCTAATGGTGTTAAACCGTGAGTTCGATCTGGTTCCACTGGTATCACTGGTTTATTTCAAACTTATGTACGTTATACATTGTAGACACCAATATACTCAACGGAGAAGGAAAACTTATGTCAGGTTGGTAGATTATGGCCTAATCCTCCCCATGATAAGAGGAGTCCATACTCTATAGTGGGAACGGAAATGGACTAAGAATAATGATGATGACATAATCTATTTCTGTTATTCATTAAAAGTAAATAAAGCGAAGGTACATATTTTTCCGAATTTTAAACCAGAAAAATATCAGGCCTAAATTTTATACTTACTTCTTTATTAATGGACTGATTGTAACTCATTACTGCTGCATGGAGTTTGTCATTCATACCAATCTTACTTATTTATGTGGTAATATTTATATACAAAGCCTAAGAGTCATAGATGCTTAGTGGATAAGGTTTCGTCCTTAATCTGAGAATCAAAAGGTTTCGACTCAATCCCCGGCTGGCAAGCTAAGATTATTATGGCTTTTCCTTATTTCAAAGGGCATGTAAAATAGTAACATTGTTAGCAGGAATTGTGGGGGCTTACGGGGTTGAAGGCAATTGGTTATCTTAATTTAACCTATAGCTGCATTGCCTGCAAAAAATAGTAGACCTTGATGCATATGTCGAGATAATGCTAGAAGAAAGAGGGAGAGAGAGAGATTTATATAGAAAGTCCATTTATTTAATGAAACTCGCTATGAATCACACACGTGTTGATTGTTTTCAGGCATTCAGTGTAGTATTCCAAAAAGCAATATCCAAAGCTGAACCAGCAGAAGAAGTGAGTCAACGAATCAAGAACTTGATCGATTGCATCAGTTACTCCGTCTTTCAGTACACCTCGAGAGGATTGTTCGAGTGTGATAAACTTATATTCGCATCACAGATGACTTTTCAGGTTGGTCGACACGAAACGTTTATAGAAGAGTTAATAACTATTAATTTATTAATTCACTGTACATATATTTCTCATGATGTACCTAGAGTAAGGTTATTTTATCTGGAGCGATTTTCATAAATAATATAGGGGTTTTCAACAAGAACGTTGTTTTCTAAAACAAAATAAAACAAAGAATTTAGATGAAGATGATTCAAATTTTTACTGTATTATGAAGTACTCTAGAAGTATGTCATTAGACATAAAACACAATTAATTTGTACCTCGAATCTGACATACACGGTTTAGTATAATTACTAGCTTCATTCTGTCTTCTTTAAATAATCGTAAAGAAAACAGAAGGAAGCGGCTTAGATCGTCTGATGTTTGTGTCCAATGTAATGTAAGAGCTCATATAATATTGCCAGGCGTCGCAATTTGACATATCATTAGCAAGTACAATCATTCACTTGAAATTCGAACCGAGATTTATATACTAATGGCTTTATTCATAAAAATATTTACACCTAGTTTAAGCTAATCTGTAGTTTGTCCCTTTCAGTTTTTAATAAATTTGTAATGATATAGAAAGAGACAAACCACGTGTTAGCTTAAAGCAGGAATAAAAGATTTTATGAATAAGGAGGTAATAATGTAGACAGGATAATAAACTTATAATTTCAAAATTCATTTCACACAAATTTGAGATTTCAATTTTCATACGAAAATTGTACTCACTCTATTGTAATATGAATTTTTTGTAGTGTTATGATACATCAATCCGTTGACTCTAGTCGAGACCTAAGACCCTATATCTTAATTGATATAAAAGTTGATTATTTTTTTAAATGTAGCCACCTTCATTTGTTTTAAGGTGCTCCTGATGAGTGAAGAAATATCTGCTGCCGAGTTGGATTTCTTCCTTCGATTTCCAATTAAGCCTCACGTAACTAGTCCAGTTGATTTCCTATCTAATCAATGTTGGGGTGGCATATGTACTCTAGCAAGCAAAGATGAATTTAGAAACCTCGATCGAGACATAGAAACATCACAAAAGAGGTGGAAGAAAATTGTAGAAGTAGAATGCCCTGAAAAAGAAAAGTTTCCACAGGTCAGGAGCCGTGAATATAATGTACATGATTTGTAACCACATAACTGAAATTTTGGAAACGTAATGTGTTAGTACGTATCATCGGGTGGTATTCTTCTCGTGGATAGTGTGAGAATCAGTTAATGGATATACCAGAGTGATGGGTAGCAGCGTTATCTTGTTATTCGATCAAAATCTACTATGATCTCCAAGATGCCTAAGATGCCTAACCAAGCATGGAGATTATGGTAAATCGCTCTTTTTAAGGAGGAAGCCTATGCTTAGCAGTAGAATTCCACGTGTTAATGATGATGATTATGACAATGATTGTGATAGTCATACATTACAGTAGGTTGGCATTTATCTAAGTTTAATTTTCTAGGAATGGAAAAATAAATCAGCTCTCCAGAGATTATGTATGCTGAGAGCCTTAAGACCCGATAGAATGACGTATGCAGTCGCGTAAGTAATAACTGAAACAATAGACAAACACACAATATTTATGCATCAAAAGTGACACATACTTGTACATTGTTTTAACCAATTTTCGTACTTTCGTAGAACTGCAGCGTGATGTACTAATTTCTAAAGCATTGTCTTTATTACTTGTTTTAAACGACCGATTTCTAGTTTCAGTACAAACCCTTCTATATATATGTATTCAGTCATTACATACTGGAATTTAAAGTCTTCTAATAAATTTTCAGCGCTTATATTGAGGAGAAAATGGGTTCGAAATACGTGGAAAATAGAACAATGGAGTTCAGCAAGTCCTTCGAAGAGACTAGTCCTACTACTCCTATATTTTTCATTTTATCTCCTGGGGTGAATCCTTTGAAAGACGTGGAAACTCTTGGGAAGAGTATGGGGTTCACTGCAGATAACGGAAACTTTCACAATGTGTCATTAGGTCAGGGTCAAGAAGTAGTAGCAGAACAGGCGATGGATGAATCTCTCTCGAAAGGACATTGGGTGGTGCTTCAGGTACGCCATTTTCTTAGTTCTTTTTTGGTGACATATATTCAAAGGTTGGCAATGAATATATTGTATTTGATACTGAATAATGTAATATTTTTGATGAAGAGTAAAATTGAAATTAACCATCACACAGATTTTAATGGCTGCTATCTATAATCACTATATGGTGTACACTTTCAGAATATACATTTAGTGAAAAAATGGCTTCCAAGCCTGGAGAAGAAAATGGAGAGCTTTGCTAACGGATGTCATGACAACTTCCGACTATTCATGTCAGCGGAGCCGGCCGCTACTCCGGCTGCACATATAATCCCACAGGGAATCCTCGAGTCCAGTATCAAAATCACTAATGAACCACCTACTGGGATGCAGGTAGGAAATATCTTCCCGATAACATTGCTGACGTTGAGATCCATTGATGATTATTTTACACAACTTTAACGAATAATAAAGTCTCTAAATGCAATCATTATCATTATCATCAACCTATCAATTTGTCCACTGCAAGGCAAGGTTCTCCTTTCATAGTGAGAGGGAGGGGTTAAATGATCCACACAGTCCACAGTCTTGGCTTAATGTGGATTGGCAGACTTCTCACGTCTTCAAGAAAATCTTCCAGGCGTGAAGGTTTGCTCACGAAGTCTCCCTTTACCGTTTCAAGTGAGTATTAATTAATTATTAAATAATAGTTTTCGAAAACTCTAAATGCAATAACGCATATTAAGGTGTATAAAAGTTCTTTTAAATCTCAACGTAACAAAACAGTGTTTTTTGAATTATATTGTAAGGAAATTTTATTTTATTTCTTAGTAGTAAAATAAATTTTGTAATAAACTTTTCTGCAATTTTGCAACTTTTTTAAGTAAGCCAATTACTATTTGCAATATAAACGTACTATTTTTACTTTATGCCACTATTAGAAACACATACGTATGTATATAAGTTTTTATTTAAAGAGGTTTGAATTACCTCGAAATAGTTCGCGTGAATATATGATAGTTATACATTACTACTCCATCTTCTCCAGTGGATGCTGTGAGAATCAGCTAAGGGTTGTATCAGGATAATGGGCAGCAGCTTTATCCTGCTATTCAATTAAAAATCTACTGCTATTCCCAAGACTCCTGACAAGCATGGAGATTATGACAAATCCTTTCTTCACGTCCAGCAGTGGACATGAAGAACTCACACGATCATGACTCTCACGATCTGATGATGATGGTGATATATTTCAGTGTGTTTAATTTTCTTTTGCGATTACTATGTATTTCGATTTATAAATTATATCTATTTCTCATTAGGCAAATATACATAAAGCGTTGGATAACTTTAATCAAGAGACCTTGGAAATGTGCGGCAAAGAGGCAGAGTTTAAGGCTATATTATTTGCATTGTGCTACTTCCACGCTGTTGTTGCGGAGAGAAGGAAATTTGGACCTCAAGGATGGAATAAGATTTATCCTTTCAATGTCGGTTAGTTATGAAATATACATGTCGGTATAATGTTGTTCCTTACTAGACAACCTCTTGAAAGATAGATTGAGGCTGTTCTTGGCGTAAGACCTCGTAGCAATGCTAAGAAGCGCTTGAATGTCCTAAAGTAAGATATAAAAACTAATGAACGACTGAGAATATTGAAGGGCGAGCGAAGTTGAGTTGATTGAGCCCAAAGGTAGACTTTGGCAACAAATATGAAATTAATAACGATGGGCAGAAGATAAATCAATATTTTAGATTCTAGAATTAAATAATTATCTAGTCCTCTGTTATTTAAAATTTTGGTACAGAATTGATTAGATCATCATCATTACCAGCCCATGCCAGTCCACTGCTGGGCGTAGGCTTCTTCCAAGGCGCGCCACTTAGCCCGATCTTCAGCTGAACGCATCCAGTAGCTGCCAGTCACATTCTGCAGATTGTCGCTTCATTTCGCCGGGGAGGGTCCCACACTACGTTTGCCCAAACGTGGTCTCCGCTGTAGAACTCGCATGCTCCAACAAATTAATGTGTTTTTAATAATAATATTTTTTTAGGTGATTTAACTATCAGCGTTTTTGTATTATACAACTATCTGGAAGCTAATTCTAGAGTTCCATGGGAAGATCTTAGGTACCTTTTCGGTGAAATTATGTATGGTGGACATATTACTGATGATTGGGACAGGAGGCTGTGTAATGCTTATTTGGAAGAACTGATGCAACCTGATCTAGTGAGTAATTTTTTAAATAATAATGATAACAATTTAATATTTTATCTGAAAGATATAAACTGATGAATATGAATATATTAAAAAAATCTCTAACTTATGCTAAGGTTGATGGTGAACTGCAACTAGCTCCTGGCTTCCCAGCACCCCCGAATACAGACTACGTCGGGTACCATCAGTACATAGAAGATGCTATGCCTCCAGAATCTCCTTACCTCTACGGTCTTCATCCCAACGCTGAGATCGGGTTCTTAACGACAACATCTGAAAATTTATTTAGGACTATATTTGAAATGCAACCGAGAGATGCACAGTCTTCAGGTGCTACTACAGTTACACGAGAAGACAAAGTAACTATATTTTTAAGTCAGCGCAGTTTTTAAATCCAATCAAAATATCAAATCAAAATATTTATATCAAATATTATTTTCGTAGTAGATGTCATATAAGGTAGTAATAATAGTAATGATGAGACCTATGTTCATCAATAAATATTTATGTTTCAAAATAATATGTTTCAAAATAATTGACCTTGCTGTGAAGAAGTAATGAAATAAAATAACTTTAGTTGCTAGAAATATGGTATACAAAATAAGACGGCATAACTTTTGGTAGCGTTAGCACAAAGCGCCTTCAACATGCATGCAAATATATGCATATTTATTTAACTTTTACAAATAAATGGTCACATTTGGAGTTAAACAATATCACAAAACCAAAATATTAAAAATACAAACAACAAAAGTATAAGGAAATTATTTTGAACTTAAAATTCTACCATAATATTGATATATGTAATGATACATAGATATTTCATTATAGGTAAAGCAAATGTTGGATGAAATAGTTGAAAAACTTCCAGAAGAATTCAACATGGTGGAAATAATGGGCAAAGTGGAGGAGCGGACGCCATACGTGATTGTAGCATTCCAAGAATGCGAAAGAATGAACTATCTGACTGGGGAAATGAAAAGATCACTTCGAGAGCTAGATTTAGGTTTGAAAGTAAGATCTGTATCACTATTTATCACTACATAAAAGTTTTGCAGCGCTAGTAACTGACATTAGATTTGATAGATCTTTATTGTACATTGCTCTTTGTTGTACATTAATTAACATAACATTTACAAATTAACACAAATTTTAAATATTAAATGTATATGTAATAATAATAATAAACAAAAACATATTTATTCAATTGCATAAATCAGTAATCATTGACACATGTTCTATTGTCCGGTGATTCTTTACATCCACCACTTCACTTTCAGATAGCTTTAGGATTTACGTATGTTTTCAGGGTGAATTAACAATTACTTCAGACATGGAAGATTTAGAAAACGCCTTGTTTCTGGACCAAGTGGGTAGAAAACTGAATCTAAAATATTTATAGTACTTTCAACTATAGTGAAATTATACAAAATTTATTACCACTTACTTTTAGGTGCCTGCAATTTGGGCGAACCGAGCTTATCCATCTTTACTTGGTCTGGCTGCTTGGTTTGTGGATCTTCTGCTTAGGTTACGAGAGTTGGAAACTTGGGCTACAGATTTTGTTGTAAGACATTCTTTCTATTCTTTATCTTTTTGTTTTTATAAATTCAATTTTGATTCAATATTTATTAGTCTATGATGATATTCAATATCTATTAGTCTATTGTTCAGGTGAACAAAGTCGATAATAATATTAAATACTCTAAATATGGTAAATACATCAAAAGTTTTACTATATTGATTACAATTGGCTCTTTTTATGGACAGTGTTGAATCGATATGAAGTGATGCTTCTTACACAAAGAAGAAAACTGTGAACCATGCTATAGTTTAATGAGTTTTAATTAATATTAGCTACCAATTTCGGTGTGGCTCGGCGGTTTCTTCAATCCACAAAGTCTTCTCACCGCCATTATGCAAAGTACAGCGCGTC
Organism: Thaumetopoea pityocampa; assembly: GCA_017165845.1. NCBI lineage: Eukaryota > Metazoa > Arthropoda > Insecta > Lepidoptera > Notodontidae > Thaumetopoea > Thaumetopoea pityocampa. The sequence goes on along the minus strand of WUAW01004188.1, from coordinate 28,326 downwards.
GCTACGAATTGCCATTAGATAAGATGTGTCTTCAATGTGACGTCACTAAGAAAATGAAAGAGGAATTCACGTGAGTGGCTGTTTTTAATCTTGTATGTCTTTTAGTGAATGCCAAAGTTGCTATATTTAATGTTTTTGAATCTATTTAGGTTCAAAGTCGAAAATGATATTAACAGTTAAAAGCTGTTAGTCGTTCCATTATGAGTATACGAAAGAGGCTTAAATCCAGTAGTGAATGATGAGAAAATGACTATCGTAATAATGATAACTACTAAGTTAATCAAAATTAAAAACGCGAGAATAATCGTTTTTATTATGAATCAGATGAATTTTAAAGGTAGTTTTTTTTAAATTCGCGTGGAGGAGTCTTGTTTTTCGTTAAAAAAATGTTTATAAATTTTAATTTTAATGAAGGTCTCAAATCAGTCTAAATCTTTTGTAATTAAGTATTGTATGGTAAAACAACAAATGAATGTAATATATTTGAACTAGAGATATTTAGGTGTATTTTGTCCTAATGTTCTGTACTTTTCATAGGTATTGGTGAGTAACGTCGTCAGTGGGACTTAAGTAACTAACCAAATCACAACTTTCTCTGATTATACAAAAGCGTCTGTAGAGTTTTATTTCTCATTATGCACTTCATAAGCTAAATAAACGCGTTCATTTTTATCATATCATGGATATAAAAGACCATTTAGCTTATTTGGTAATAAGTGATCACTGCCATCCACAGATATGTATAGAAGATTCAAGACTGATATGTCTATTACTCCGACCTTAATATAGATGCATTAATAGACTCTTGAAGGGTTCTTATTATGCTACTAGAGGCCTAGTGCCTTTGATTTTAGGACGAGAAAGTTACCATCTAACAGGGCTAAAGACGCTTTAGGTGACTGCTTTTCACTTAAGATCAGAGGATCTTCCGCAAAAAAAAAGAAAGTAAAAAAGCATATCCTTATTATTCAATCAAAGCATAAGCTTATTCAATCAAAGTTCGACCAGTGTGGTAATTTGGGTTACAATCCTTTTTGTTATTCTATAAGTTTATTAGAAGAAAGGTTTGTTGATGTCGAGCGATAGCAAAATATTCCAAAATGTCACTGTTACTGCAACTTCTTATGTCCAAGTCATAGTAAATTATTGACAATGCTTTTTATTTTATTTATTACTGTTTCTTATGAAATGATTAGTACACATTTATTGAAACTAAAGTGATAGAGTTGTTATTATATTGTGTTTCAACAAGCAGAAAATTATAAATATTTGGCAATTTACCTAACATTATTTTTTGACAATCAGCGAACTATCGCGCGATGATTGCGTAAACCTTATCAATAGCTAGTTTTGACGCATTCAGTCCACAGCTTTGCGATCAGTCAACTAAAATGGCATATACATCTCACCAATTTATTATTTGACTCCAAACAAATGCTCTAAGACTCCGATGTAACACAGTGTCTACTCTATGTCGTGAAAACTAGCTGAAAAATGCACCAGGTTAATAGATAGCAGCGTTAACCTACGATCGAGGAACATCTACTGGGATCTACTAAATGCTCACACAGTGGTTAGGTTCCTGTTAAATGGAGAAGGTTTATAAGCAGCTGTGGATTTAATAGGGCGTACAATTTTATTTATAGTATATCATTATTTGTAACTATCATAACATGAATCAGATCTATATCATCTATGTATTTACGTTCTCTTCATGTATATACTATTTCACTCTCTGTTTCAAATCTTTGTTTCGTATATACTCCATTTTTTAAATTCCATAGACCGGATTGACTGATTTCACTGATTTTAAATTATATTAATATTATTATCTAGATTGTAATCCGTTTATTCGAAGTACGGATTATTTAAATCGTAAAATTTCAGATGTATAAAATTTTACGATTAACAACATTGTTGAATTCATTTATGAATTCCTATAATTTCTTAACATATAATATATTAGACGATTAGTTATTATGAATACATAATATGAATACATATGTTACGATATTTTCAGCAAAATATTGACAGTGTTTCTGTAAGATTTTTCGTAAGCGCTAAAATATTTTTGACTTTGATATCAAACTATTTTGGAAAGAATTTTTGGGATTAGTTCAAATTGTTGGTCATCACTATTTGTAAAATCCAAAAATAAACCAGTGAGAGTTGAAATGTCATTTTGGTCTCCGGAATTAAAAAGTGCACTATATCAGAGCCTTGTTGATGTTTCAAGTAGTTTTAATTATGCCGGTAGTACTGGTGTATGAGTACATTTGAATTTTACTATTTGCGTTTAGTTATAATTAGAGAGTTAGTTTGAATCTTTAAATCGAACTTGTAAATATAAATTCATTATCAATATTTGTAAATATTTAGAAATATGTAAATATTATTATACTATAGAATACTAGCTAAAATCCCCGACTTTGCCCGAGGTAATTTTTTTGTGATAGTGATGGTTTGTAATTTATCTGTATCATTGATTATTATATTAAACTCAACGCTGAATTTCGAAAGAAGCAGTTTAATAGTTGAGCTGTTACAAATAAACGCATTTTCACTTTTATTATATTATTATTAGTGTGACCATGCGAGTTCGAATCCAAGGCACCTCTGACTTTTCGAAATCATGTCATGTCATGAAGTCTGCCAACCCCTTTTTGTAACTGGGGGGAAATACCTGCCGCATACCTCAGAGAGATTATGTGGTACTTGCGCCCGTTAAAACCCCCACAGTGATCTTCTCTAGTCCATTTTGCCAAAACCATGTGATCACGTGAGCATTCTACCATAGGTTTGGTGGTAAGTCTGCCAATCTGCATTAGGGCTTACATCTTTCATTCTGAGAGGAGACTTGCCTTGACTCTCTTCTGCGGTAGGTCCGTAGAAGGGTTGATATGATAATGACTGTAAACTATTCGCTGTGTAAACGAGCTTTAAATATTTTTATTTAAATAATAAATTGAATATTCACGTCTAATATTTTGAAGATAAATAATTGTCTATACATAATTTACCACCGCTTTCTTCCGTAGATATTATTATGTACGGAAGTAAATAGTGTTGTTTCTAGTCTTCATCCTCCGCATTAGTACCGGATTTTAATGGCAGATTCCACTTGCCCACTAGTAATATTTCTAATTGTTTGACATTTCTACAATTTATTGACATTATATTCAATGTATAAGTTGTTATTAGATATCCTATGAACATAGTTACATTATTATGTAGCTATGTTCACAGGGCTGTCATTGAGTTACAAAAAGTATTAGACGTGAATGTGTGTATAGTTGAATATTTCCAACCAACTGATAACTGCTGTAGTTGAAAATTCGTCAAATAAATCGTAATGCGTATTCAGTCGATATCACTTTTCTGGGACAGGATCGCAGACTCGAGGTCAGCCCCTCGCGACGGGGCGTATGTCCACGGACTGCTGATAGAGGGCGCGAGATGGGACACACAAGCTGGTATCATTATGGACTCCAGGCTCAAGGACCTATTTCCTCCGATGCCTGTCATCAATGTTAGGGTAAGATTATAAAGATATAAGATTTTCATACTTTTGGTTTTGAGACTTGAGAGAGTAAAAAATCAATTATAAAAAAAAATAAACAATAAACCCGACTGCGTGAAAAATATGATTTTTTTTATAGTTTTGATATACCCAGTGTCACTGTCACGGTTAAGAGGGATCTAATGACACCTCTCAAGCTAAAATCGATCAAGCCGTTTAGGCTACAGATCATGCCAAAAATATACATACATACATAAACTCGAAAAACATAACTCTCATTCTGGCGCAGTCGGGTAAAAAGTTCCTACTTACATCGCTCATCCAATAGAACAATGATGTAATTACATTTTTGCAATTTATCAGAAAAAGCGTTTCAGTTCAAAATTGGACTATACCCATTTGGTAAATCATATCGATTATCATGATTTATTCTAATTTATTTATAGATTATTATTAATAATTTGAGCATTCTCGAAAAAAATCCATATTAAACTGTTGTTTAATATGGATTTTTTTCGAGAATGCTCAAATTATTAATAATAATATAAAATTTTATTTTGTGTTTAATTTGGATGATTTGTTAATCATCCAAATTAAACACAAAATAAAATTTTAACTTTTTTTGCAATTGCGTCATTGTTCTATTGGATGAACGATACGTTTGTTTATATACCTTACTGTCCGAAATATGAGATATGCTTAAGGTTTCATCACCGTCATCCCCAGTCTATATGCATCCCCACTACACGAACACGGACCTCCTCTTATGAGGAGGGGGATTCTGCCGTAGTCTATCACGCCGGCCTAGTGTGGGTTGGTAGACTTCACACACCCACGCTGGCATGCAAGTTTCTTCACGAAGTTTCCCTTCTCCGTTGAATACATTGGTGTCTATAATGTTGACCGTGAATAAGTTTGATATAACCCTGTGATATCGGACCGGGATCGAACCCGCGACCTTTTCGATCGCGGTCGTGTTTAGCACCACTGGACTACCAATGTACTGTTGTTTAATGTTTATCAATGACATGTTGCATTATTATCTAATATTGTAGTTTATTTTTTGGTGAAATATTTTGTAAAATCCACACTCGGAGACAAACCTTAGACTAATGAATCGATCAATATCATCAGCTCATGGGAGTCTACTACTCAATATGGGTTTGCTCCTTAAAAAGGAGGGGTTTGCCATGATCTCCACGCTTGGCAAGTGTCTTGAAGCTTACAGTAGATTTTAATAATAACAGGACAACGCAGCTGCCCACTATCCTGGTATACCTTTTAGCTGGTTCTTACAGTATCCACGAGAAGATATGGAGTGACGCTATTATTACGCCGGCGCCACACGGCTATCTGTACCTGTGTGTCACATTATTTATCCGTTAATTATTTTTAATTAATTAATTAGTGGATAATATAAAAATAATAGGAATATTGATCAAGTTTTATTTACCTAAGTATTTCGTTAGATAAGCTATATTTGTTAAATCATAATATTAATTTTAGCTCCATAATATAACTTGTTTTTTTTTTCAAATTTAAGGCTATAACTCAAGATAAGCAAGACCTGAGAAATATGTACGAATGCCCGGTGTACAAGACGAGAACCAGGGGTCCCACCTACGTGTGGACCTTCAACTTGAAGACCAAGGACAAGCCGGCCAAGTGGACACTGGCCGGGGTGGCTTTATTGCTCCAGGTGTAGGATTATCTATGTCTAGATATGTTTGCGATGTATCTGAAAAAAAATATGATTAAAGTAATATCGTTAAATATCGTCTTTTATTTGAGATCAGAATTACAGTAATAGACTATTTTATTTTTTTTATTAAAATATTACTCTATTAGACTATTAGAATATTAATCTTGTTAATATTATATATTGTTATATTAATGACGTCACTCAAGAACTGGGCCATTTGTTGAACATGTTTATTTATTTATTTAATTACTCATCCGAGATAGTACATACAATGTTCGGTACATTGCCCTATAAACCGAACACTCGGTTTGACTGTGGGATTAGTTGAGTTTCAGCATTAATTAAGATACTGATATATATACTGTTATACGGAGTTATAATTAGCAAAAATTAGCTAATACTTAGATAATGTATTTTTACTTATTTTTTTAATAACAAATTGTCACGTTCATATCTAATCTCCGCTGGCAAATTATTTAATAAATAAGTTAAACATTTATTATAAGTTTTCTATCCCCATAATAGTTGGTTACTCTGGGGAACATTAAATTTGTCAGCGGAAATTGATCGCGTGTTATATTCGTTAACGATACAACCAAAGCCATGCTTCCGACTATCAAAATTATTTGTCAACAATAGAAAATTATGTTTTACTCGGTTTGGAAGAATTTTAGAAATTTTAAATTGTTTCTTATGTTCTCCTACTACGTACTCATGTATGTAGGTCGCCACACGTACATCAAAAAGTTGAATACATAATTAATTGGATAAGATGATGACATGCCGTTTAGAGGATACCTATGTAACATAGCCCCGGGCGACGCGCTTCGTGAACTTGACATTCTGTTAGAAACTTATGGCCTGGGAAAACATATTCAATGGTGTCATGTTTATATTTAATTGCACAAAACACTATTTTGTTTAAAATTGGAAAATAAATATTTCTATGATAAATATTTTCCTTTATTTTGGTATATGGCGTTGGCCCGATAAAAATAATATGATTTACGTTTTAACTGAGTTGCATCGCATGCTATCTATAAAAACAAATTCCAGATTATTTAAATTTCCATTTTTTCCATTAAACTGCTTTCCCTTTTAAATGCAATTAGCGCTGGATTTGTTTCTTTCTATTTCACATACTCGTCCGTAGGTGGAATACATTAGCATGCGACATACACATGCAGTTGGTGCGTAGTTAGACGCAGCTTGTTAGAATTATCACGTGGGAGGCGCTAGAGCATCAGCCGTACTTAAATAAAAAAAAAACTATTGAACACATGTGTTTAATTAAGGCGCTTCCCCGAGCAAAAATCTTGAGCATACGTTCACCCTTTGTCGCACCAAACATTTCGTAAAACACTTTGTAAATATCACTAGTGCCATCTAGGGACGACGACTTATAAATTAAAATTACATTAATTGCGGAATTCTATCTGCCCCCGTATTATGATTCTATAATATTGTCTATACAATCCTGTCCATACAAAGGTTGTCTGGAAGAAATTGCAGTTTGCGATAAGACACTTTACGTAACTACCTAACTACTACGAAACAACTGTCTTCGCACGGCTGGCAGGGATGTCTACGAGGTAGGAGTGGTAGTCCGCCGTGCGCTTAGTAATTCGATGGTGAAGAGGGGATGGAGGAATTAAATCGTGTAATTCCTGTGCACACTCCAAAATGTATCTTGTAGAATACTAAAATGGAGGAACACTTTTATTAAACTGCAGAAAACAAAACACGACAGTTAAAGCAAAAATTGCTTATTGTGTAATGTCGGGAGGATCTTGAGGAATGCTTAATGAAACACAATGTTTGTTTCAACAATGTTTCTCTAATATTCACAATCATCATTATCATGTGTATGTACTGGAATTGGGTTTCCTCCTCAAAAAGGTGGCATTTGTCAAAATCTCCACCCTGGGCAGGACTCTTGGAGATCGCAGTAGATTTTGATTGAAAAACAGGATACTGTTGCTGCCCGTTTATCCTGGTATACCTGGTATAGGGATATATCCCTTAGTTGGTTCTCATAGCACCCACGAGAGGAGATGCAGTGACGTACAGCAACATAATAAAATATAATATTTATTTTTAAGTTGCTGTAATTACAATTCGACGGCCATTTCTTAAAACAATTTTTAAATGCAGAGCGGTTAGTTATGCGTCGCACTTCTATGGTGTACTTACGTTCCTTAACATACTAACTAAACCTGTACAAACTCTACTTGTGTGTACTCCTGCGTGGACTGTTTATTTATCTGTTACGAATACATGATCTGTTTTTATTTTTAACTATGTTTCATGGAAAACATTATGCCATTTGACCTTTTATTTATGTTCTAACAGATCTTTTGATTTATGAATTCCATCCTTGTGTCTATTTTCAGATTTCGCTTTCAGAGTACAGTGGTACTCAGAAAGCGAAATGTTGTAAGTGTACAACTTTGTATGATCTTCAACATTCTCATTTTTAATCCCATTGGCTTCCACTTCTTGTTTTACAACCATTACTGTTAAAAAGTACTAGCTTCTGCCCGCGGCTCTGTTCGCATAAAATATAACATTAAAATTGAACTTATTCCATTAGCGAGATAAGAGGAATCCTTTGTTTATCCAGCATATGATAGTTCATATTTATAATTATTCCTATTCCTGATTTCACTCAAACGTACATACACAAAGACTTCGTGTTTATATTAGGTGTGAAGATCAATGTCATGTTATTGAAATAGAATTAATAGTCATATAGAACTGGTGAGCTTTATTTATATTAAAGGTCATAACATAACTATCATGACAGATTAATGATTAAATTCAAATTTTATGATAAGTCGATATAACTTCACGATTTAAAGTATTTAAAGTTAAAAACTACTTAGCATACGATGATCGTATAGCGAATTATGTAATTTTCTATAAGTGATTGCTGTGTGAGCGTCACTCCATCTCTTCGCGTAGGTGCTGTGGTAACCAGCTAAGGGGTGCACCAGGATAATGAGTAGCAGCGTAATCCTGTTATTCAATCAAAATCTATTGAGATTTCCAAGATGTGTGCAAAGCGTGGAGATTACAGTAAATTTTTCCTTTTTAAGGCGTAGCCCCATGTCCAGCAGTGGGCTTCCACGAGCTGATGATGTTGATATACAGCAGAGGTTCCCAGACTTTTTTCTCAAGGACCATTTTCAAAATTTAGCTGGTTCCAGTGGACCCCCTGCAGCTACATTTCTACCATATTCCCAAAACTC
>WUAW01004178.1:0-11555 GCA_017165845.1 Thaumetopoea pityocampa | reverse complement strand
GCTGGAATTCGATTGGAGAGGCCTATGTTCAGCAGTGGACAACTACGGGCTGAAATGATGACGATGATGATCATCAGGTCGTGGAAGCCCACTGTTGAACATGAATCTCCTCCTCCAATAAGAGGGATTTATCATAATCTGCACGCTTAGCAGACGTCTTGAAGATCGCGGTAGATTTTGATTGAATAGCAGGAGGGTACATCCCTCAGCTGGTTTTCGCAGCATCCACGGCAAGAGATGGAGTGACGCTATTATTATGCCTGCTCCACATAGCTAATAAATAAGTGAAAATTAACTACATCTATACTATTATAAAATTCTTAAATGTCAAATTTTCAAAAATCAAAGATAATTGAGAAATTTCTGAAACCAAATCCGTAGATGTTTGTTTGTTTGTTCAGGCTTCACGCAAAAACCAAAGGGTAGAATCTAGTTAAAGTGTTATAGTCTCATCCCAAGTTAGTTTATTAAATAAAGAGTGAAATATAATAACCAGTTCACATCTCTTTGCTTTAATGCTTCTATAAAAATATGCAGTGTTCCTCAACATCAGAGGTACCCAGACTTTTTTTTCTCATAGACCACTTTCAAAATTTAGCTGGTTTCGGTGGACCCCCTGCAGCTACATTTCTACCATATTCCCAAAACTCGACAAAAAATGTGAAGATTAGATCTAACTATGGAAATTTGCGTACCCCAACGTAGACCCCCGTCTCTGTGGACCCCTGGGGGTCCACCTGGACCACTTTGGGAACTAAGGTCTTAAAGGTACTATTCGGACATAAATACTGCGGCATGTTTCATCAAAATAGGTCCAGTAGAATTGAAGATCCCTGTTTTAGTAGCCACCGTTAAGGTGCGAGTGGTCAAGTAAAAGTGATTCTTAGGCTTTTTATATAAATCTATGATTGTGTCGGGATTTCCCATTTAGCGGAAAACCGACATTCATGCGGGCGGAGCCGTGGGTAAAAGCTAGTATGTTTATAAAATTGCTATTTATATGTTTCAGGAAACCATATTCACTCGCATCAGATAGGACGCATAATAATTTGCAAACTGAACCTTATTTTCGACGACCATCTCAAGATAACGCTTCCCCATGAAACAAACGTTCAAGGAGCCGATATGAATTAACATAAATTATAATTTCAAATTATTAACAGGAGGACCAAAGCATTTGTAATTGGTACATTAATAAATAAACAACGAGTTTTGTTCACAGAGAAATTTTATACAAACATTCTAGTCAGATAACTAAAAATTACTACGTACTTCACTGAACAGAGACGGACTCCCGAAAGAAAAAGGAAAATTTGAAGAGTCAGTTTCTACACAATGAAGAGTTGTCTCGGAAGAACGTGAGTTATATTCTAATTTAAACCTTCTATCGATGAGCAAATGATGCATATTTGAAATTTTCTTATATCTATAATAGACAAATCTTAACCGCGATTGAAAATTATTACAATTTCGAAAATAAAGAGTGTTTGGTCACACATTTTATCAGCTCGTGGAAGTCCATTGTTGTATATTATGTAGGTGTACTCTTCAAAAAGAAGTGATTCGGATGACTGATTGGCACACAGTGGCAAAAACCTTGCTTACTGTGCTGTGTCCCAGATTCGAATCTCATATTATGGTCTTCGACAGAGGAAGTGTATCGTACGATGTACGAACATACGGCTGATACCAAGCTTTTAAAGTGTCTTGAATATGACCGAGACGGGTCCACTTTGTGCAACGCAATCACTGCAATCCTATTTTCTTTAATAGCCCATTCCAAATATGGAATGGGCTATTAAAGAAATTACAATAGTAATTTGATAATAAACACGAAAAAATATATGACATGGCGGGAGATCGAAATTTTTTGACATAATGAACGCTTTCTAAAATCAAATGTTGAAAAAAAGAATAAGTTTTTATGTACAGTAACAGTATTTATGGCCAGATTAGTTATAATACAATTTAATGTATAATGGAATAGACAAATTGAAGATTGACAACTGATTGGTACAGCAGGCAGTGATCCTGCTTTATGTACCAATAAGTCCCAGCTTCGTATCCTGGTAAGGTAGTTTAAAAATAAATTATTATGTTATGAATAGTTTAATAAAAGTCAGTCATTGTCATTTGACAGTGACGACTAACTTTGTGTGATGAAAACAAATGTTTTTACCAGAGTCATGGGCGTTATCTATTTATGTATATATCTATGTATATCGTTGTCTAGTACCCAAGACACAGGGAATCCTAGTTTGCAACTAGATCAATATATGTGAAAAGTGTCCAGATTATTATTGTTATTTAAAAAAATCCTTAAAGTTTATCTCCATTGACAATGTATAATATATACAACAATATGTATCTGTAACAGAATATTTAAAGGATAAATAGTTCAGTTCAAATGACCGAACGTTTATAACTTGATAATTATAAATTTGCACGCCAATTCGGATGAATATAGCTGTACTAATTTTGATTGTATTGTAACACCTGTAATTACCTATGTATGTTCGCAATAAAAAATTTGCAATTTGAATTTGAATCTCCCATAATAACTTTCTCAAAAACATTACTAAGAAGTCTATTATTCAAAAAAATTCATTGTTCTTGCGTATATTTCTGGGAAAATCTAAGTTTATGATTCTTTTTAATATGTTATAAACGCATAGATCATAAGTTAACAGTTAAGTTAATAATGCGTAGTTATTTGCATATTAGATGCTTATCGAAATTATTCCCAGCACAAATGTAATAGTTACCAACAAAAACAATAACGGGTTATCAGAAGAAATCCCAGATTATAAATTTACTACAATGTTATATTTAAATTTTATGTGAGCGAATAATGCTTGAATATTTTAAAATAACTCATCTATAAAAATATAAGGAAATAATGTTGATTTAAAACACAGATTCAGTATTCCTTGTTCGTAATACAAGTTCATAATACTTTGCTGGGAAGGTCCTAAAAATTCAAAGTTTACTTACTCTTTTCTAAAGCGTTATCACAATTATATTTCACAACTAGAATAGTTACATTTCAAATTAAATTCATTCGTTCATTCATTTATTCATTTCGTGAATTAGCACTCTGAAGCGCCACTACAAACAATAATAAGAAATTGTAATAATATTGAAATAATATTGAAATACTTGTTATTTTTGTAAGTTATTTTTTTTTATACAAAGCGATTGTAGTAGAACTCGGTCGATTTTATAATACACTAGCTTTTACCCGCGGCTACGCCCGTGTAAATGTCGGTTTTCCGCTACATGAGCAATCCCGACACAATCATAGATTTATAAAAAAAGCAACGAACCACTTTTACTTGACCTCTCGTTCCTTCGGCTACGAAAACCGGGATCAAACTGTATCTTCAATTCTACTGAACCAATTTTGATTAAACATGTCGCAGTATTTAAGTCGGTATAGTACCTTTAACTTAACCTACCTTTATTCGTGAAACAGACATTTATTATAAATCACACAAGTGAATGTAGAAGTGTATGTTTATTACTACTATACACATATACCGTGGAATGGGTTTGGATAAAATTTAGCACACAGATAGACCGTGTCCCGTATTAACACACAGAATAGCTTTCATCCAAGTGATAGGTTCACTTGGGATAACAGTTAGCATTAATGTTATTTTTACTTTTGTCGCTGTCAATACCGCGAGCTATTTTCTATATTTATAACTCGGTCGCGATAACAAATAATTTTTTAACTTCATAAAATCTAAATTTGACTATATATAAATATTTTTAATATATTTGATGGCAGTTTGATATGAATTTCAACAAAATCGACTAGTTTGTAAGTATATATGACATAAGTACATATAATCCTAACTAACATTATAAATGTGAATGTAAATTGGTTTGTTACATTTTCACACCTTAACTGCTCAACTAATCATCATGAAATTTTATATAGACATTTTCAGGGGTAGGGAGAAGTACATAGTATAAGTTTTATCCCAAAAAAGTTCCCGAGGCATAGAGTTTTTTTTTGTTTTCAACGGTCTCTGATATGTATATATTAAGGATATTAACGCAAACGAAACCGCAAGTAAAAACTAGTTAAGTATATATAATTCAATCTTAAAATTCCAATATTAGTATCAACCAATTCTTTGAACGATTATATTGGGAAAACTCCATGAATGGTAAGGTGATTTGAATCGAATGGGCCTTTGTTCCTTTTCCAAAACCCTCTGATAAAGGAAAGCCTATTCCGTGGGTATCAAAAAGGTATAAACGTAGCCGATACGTAAGCAAGACAGGAAGGAATAAATTGGGTCCAAAGATTTATAGTCAAATGCTTTTAACCCCAAACTTCTCTCAGTGCGGTAGCTACTTTATACAATATTTCGTCCCAAACAGCCATTTATTAAATTAATAGTGATCTATTTGTTTACTTGATTTATTTTTATAGATATTAAAAATAAATATTTATTATATTATTGTCAGGCTGTGTGGCGCCGGCGTAATAATAGCGTCACTCCATCTCTTACCGCGGGCGCTGTGACAACCAGCTGAGCGGTGTGCAAGGATAATGGTCAGCGGCGTTGTCCTGTAATTCAATCATAACCTACTGTGACCTCGAAGTCGCCTGACAAGTATGGAGATTTAAGCAAATCCCTCTTTTTAAGCATGAGCAGTTGTGAGCTTCTACGAGCTGATGATGATGATGATATTATTTTTTTTTAAAGACACCTCCCGCTTTTGTAATAATTCCTGAGTCGCGGGGACTTTACAAACATTCAAATAACGGAAACACAGAACACCCAGACTCAGGACAACAATTTGTGGTTTACACAAAGCTGTTGTCCCGTGCGGGGATCGAACCCACAACACTTGACAGCGCAGTGGAAATGGAAAACCGACCACTTAAACCACTGCGCTATCCGTGCAGTCAAAATTATTACTGTTCTTATATGTACTTGTTTCTATATTATTTTTATAAAATATACATATCACAGATACATACACTCACGCCGGTATCTCATAAAGGTAGGTAGAGACCACGATTCGCTATATACTACGATCCTGACACACCTTTCTCGCCTCATCCACATCCATACATCTTTTCATATACTTTCGTCAATTAAGGCTTGAACGAACTTGACCTCATAGAAACAAGTTATTTATTCCATTAAGATAAGATTTTCCTGGGCGCCCTCTTCAGACACTTCCACTCACATTTGCGCGATATATTCGTTTCGTCAATCGAATATCACTCATCCTTTCTAAATGACCAAACCATTGGAGCATTTCTTTCTCGATCCTTGTCACCACACCATACTTTAATTTACACCGATCCCTTATCACACTTTTCCTTAAGCGACAAATCAGGGTAACTTCATAGATACTCTGTAGCGAATGCATTACCAAAATGTACATTAAAAAATACGAATGTATATTATATATTAGCTGTACCTGCAGCCTCCTTCGCGTTGTCTAATCATTGTACTTTGAATTTACTGGGTCATACTAAAGTGTAAGCTGCTGGTGGATAATTATGACTACCTGGTTGTATTTGTGCATTAAGATTCTTCATTAACAGACGAGAATATCCGGAAACAACGTGCCTAATACACTCTCCGGGACGGCTTTGGACAAAGGTCGACTGTACCGTCGTTTAAGATATGTTTCTAGTATTTGTTTATCTTGATAACTTCGTCGGTAAGTTCAAAGACAAAAATTTCCATTTCATCTATGCTATACTATAATTTTATTAGTGTTTATATAAATAAGGTTTGCAGGAAGATAAGAATGTAATAATACTTGAATTATTTTTTAACCGTGACAAATACTCCTTGCGTGGCGGTAAAAAAGCAATCGGATTTAAAATGTTATATGTACATAGGTAATAGAAATAAATTTATAATTATGAAAATGAACAATAAAATAAATCCTTGTGTGACCAGGTTTTACAACGGGCTTCGCAGTTTACGGCTCTGCGAAGAGTTGTAAGCCGCGGGTAACGAGGTGCTTCATTACTAAGTAGTGTATTATTTATGCGGCCTTTCACGTCGGTTAATACCCACCAAACACACTATAAACTTGTGATTTGTGAAGTGAATTGACTCTTCATAGTTACATTTAATAGACACCTGCTTGAATATAAAATCATGTCACTTGAAATCATCATCATCATCATCACCAACAACAACAACGACCCATCTACTCCACTGCAGGACAGGATACGTGTCTCCTCTCAGAATGAGGTAGCTTAGAGCCAGGAGACAGCAACCTTTTTTGGCCACGAGTCAATGGTGTTGATTCTGTTAACTAAATTTAGTCCCTACCTATCTTTTTCTAATGTTAAACGCTAAAACGAGATAGCAAACATTTATAGCAAGTACCAAACTAAGTTTCTGTCAAAAGGTTCAAAAAAATGTTACGTTTTTGCGTATCTTTAGTTCGTGTGTTCCGAGATCGCGTCTAAATCTTTCAATTTTGACGTTTCTAAACGAAATTGACAGCACCAAAATTGTAGCTATTTCGTTTTAGCGTTTGACATTAGGAAATATAGGGAGGGAATAAATTTAGTTCTGTTATAACAGAATCAGCACCAATATCAACCAAAATGTAAGCATTATAGAGACGTTTGGGTCAAAGATATTTTCGTGTTTTCCAAATCTTTTTGGTTTTTATATATTATACTTTATTTTTGGAACTAAAACGGGCCACTGGAAATTATCAAATGAAATCCTTAGTGACCCGTGACTCATAGGTTGCGACACCTGGGTAATATTATAGTCCACTACGATAGTATAATGCGGATTGGCAGAGTTCATACCTCGTCAAGAAAAACTCACAGGCCTGCAGGTTTCCCCTAAATGTTTTCCTTCACCATTTAAAGCGAATGATAATTAATGATTAAATGCTTGCTTTTGCTTCACTTGAAATAGGAATATATAATTACTTCCTAGATAGAAATAAATAAAACATGAGCATTTTATATGTTTCAGTTGCTATATTTCACAGCTTTGGTTATACCGCAACAGATTTGGAAAATATTTCGATTACACATTAATCAACATATCTTGAAGAAAGTGAGCAGAGGAAAATTTAGATTTTGAACGAAAAATATGCAGATAAACTAAAATTGTATTTTATTTCTAATACACAAATTTAATATAAAATATCACAGTCAAAGATTACATAACTAATATTCTAATCATTCTTAAGGTTCTATGGCAGTGAAATGTAAATTTCATAAATCTACGTTTACAGTCAACGTTGGAAAAAATGCTAGGGAATCTACAAATACCAGTACTTAGAGTTGTCAATGAAAAATACTAGTCCTATACACTGTGACTAGAATACAGATTAGGAATAAATTACAAAATACAAATATTTATGTTTCTGTATCTACATGTCCACAAGCACTAATACAGTTATGAATAATCCTGATAATATTAAGTTTTATATTAACTACGTAGATTTAGATTTTACGGCAAGGATTTAGACAGTACTAACACTGTCGCGTTAATTTAATTTCAACTGTACTAAACACACGAAACATCATCTAATTTTTTCTTAATTGCGAAGATAATGCTATTTATTGCTTTGATTACATCATCTAATTACATCTAATCTTTTTCCGATACATAAAGGTTCTTGTTATCTGGACTCTGAAAAAAAATCAAATCTCAGTATCCGCATCGTCCATTATTTTGATAGGTATGGGGGCAAAATTGTAAACAACTTCAATTTACCTCGTACGGTGGCGGTGGCAGTATATCACATAGATTTATTTGACATCCCTGCTCCGACCTCGCTACATTCGAATGTCTACTCGTCTGAATAGGAATTTTGAAACTGTTCTCTCTTCCGAGCCAATGCCATTGTGGATAGTCATACTCTAAATCACTAGCCGGACAAACTTTGCTTTTGTCCTGTCGACTTCTCGATCCAGATCTATTCGTGTGACATGAAGCGCAATCATCTTCGAGAACATTTATGTCAGTATGCGCGTTCTCTTGTCTCAATTCCCTATAGTCTTTAGTCGATCTACTGGAAGTACTATGACAACACGTTGAGCATTCTCCGTTAGAGTATTGTAAACTTCCGTTGCACGATCTAACAATGCTGTTGTTATGAGATCGTCTTTCTGGACAGTTTCTCAGGTCTCCAATATCATTATTGTCCTGTGATGAAATTGATATTTATTATTACATGTTTCGTGCTAGTTATGCAAATTCAATGGAACCTTATCTAATATAAAGAACTGAGTTCTCATAAGTCATATCATTGTGTAAATACCTTGAAATTGAGTTCGGTGTAAATGGCACTTGATGCGTAGGGTTCCGGCGGACCTCTGCGTATTCTATCAACACTTGAAGCGTCTAATCCCTGAATAGAATTTTGAGGCAGACTGTATTCGGGTTCTACGCTGAGTATACTGGTTGATTGGCCACCTAAGGGAGAAATTGTTTGTGTAAATCGTTGGATGCCTAATGTGTAATCTTCACACATTAGTGACGTGATAACAAATCACTTTGCCACTTACGTTTACAAACACATTTAGATGCTAATGTACTTAAGTGAGAATAGCAATCGTTTTTATCTCAGTGCCGACTATTTTTAGTATTCTACTTTGTACAATGCTTTTAGTATTTTCAATATTTTACTGTAAACTTAGAGTTAATTTAAGATGTCTTATGTTTGGGAAATCCAATCGTCTAACCATCCCTTCCAAAATAAATATGTTCAAGATGTTATGAATGTAAATATCATTTTTGTTAAATACAAGTAAAAACGAATAAGTACATTAAATCTTGACAAAGAATACTAATTTGACATTTCAACTTTAAAATTCAAATAAATATTTTAAAAGTACGCGCGGTATATCAGTTGAGACTTTTGCATTTTTTGGTAAAGATATTAGAGAATCCATATCGTGAGAAATATGTCGTAGGAATCAATAAACAAACACTCGATAATCGTTATCTGTTACATGAACCGATACTCACCATGTAAAAGACTTTGATGGCAACTGCTCACATCCACGCTCGGGTTGTTTGGTGGCGCGAAAACTGGTCGCTCTCTTAACCAAATAGTGTCTTTATTCAATAGACACTGTTGAGCAGTTACGATGGACTGACCTACAATTGGGGTCAACGTTTCAATTACAACTACTTGACATCGATATGATAAAAATGTTTCATAACATATAAAGATTCTTAATACAGTATGAAACGATACGTTATAAGGACCTGGCATGAAAGGGGGTCAAGTTCAATATTAAAAAAATTGGAATTAATTTTTCAAAAGATCTGATTGTGAACTGAGAATACGGTGTTTTTAAAAATATTCTATTGAATATTTGGCAAGATTATTATAACCAATAATGACGTTGACGATGACATAATCAGTTATGAGATCGAAATGTGGCAGAAGTGGCAGTATCGGAAAAGGGAAGATCTTCCGACCAGACGGGTATTATGTCTGACGGGGCCTGCCACTGCCCCGACGGTTGATGTTGGTATGTTGTATATACGCTAAGTCACTATTAAACTTCATGCGCGTGATTCAGACTTCTAGTGTCAATACTTTAATGCTGCGCCATCTGTTGAGTATGTGTGATACCATGTAGTGAAGTAGATCGCCACAAATTATACGAATTCTAGGATAAGTGAATACGGTAATGTTCGTAAAATTAGCAACGGCGCCGCGGTACTCGCACATACTGACTGACCGGTACAGATGTTGTTCGGGCACGGTTGCTTTAGGCAGTATCTATGCCAAACAGGTATAGAAAAATACGGTGGAGTGCCATCACTGCACGGCCCCGAAAAATAAGGCATTCCCCACTTTGATTGAGTCTGTGCGACGTGGACCGGTGTAACGCCACCTGGTCGCGCAAAGAGGAAGACAAGCGCTTTCGGTACCGGCTGTGGTTTCAGCCATGACTGCAAATGGAGAAACATGGTCAGCGGCTTCTGTCTTATGAGAAATCATCGTGACCATCAAAGAGACCGTAGAGTGAGAACGGGAGGCGTCTATCTTACCCCGTCAAAGACATACCCGACATAGACACAGAGTCCCCGCCAATAACGGCTTCACCCACAGAGAATAAGCCAAAGTCATTATCGCGACAACGAATCGCGAGACTCCTGCGGCTGGGCATCAGGACTCAAGGAGGATACCGCGTGATTTTAGTGGGAGCAAACCCCATATTACCGCTGTATCCACCTTACCCTGGGCACAGCGGTACTGCCAAATCAGCCTGAAGACGTGTTTGCGTTTATATAATACTATACGGTCAGCAGATAAATAAATAGACAAATACATTTTATATTTTATTATTATTATAGGTAGGCACTTAATATTATATTTAAGCAAATATTAAAGATAATTTAATATGTATAATTAACTTCTGACTTTACTTATAAGCGACTGATGCGAGACTGCGAGGCATGTAGTAGCTAGCGCAAACTGGTTTATTCCGGTTTTAGTCACAGACAACTACTACAAACGTAAAAATGTTTCCAAACTGATTTATCTGCATGCGTTAAGATATTCTTCAGACATATAAAGTGTAACGCGTTGATTTCATAACCGTTAGTGAAGAAAGGTTCTTGAGTGATGACCACGGACCGGAAAGCGCAGCGTGGGACGGCCTCCCACCCGCTAGACCAAAGACCTGGACAGAGTCCGTTGGACGGAAACGATCGAAACCCGTTCGATAAAAGTTGTACGATAAAGAGAAAATTTATTCGTTGGGAGTTATCATTGTGTGATAAAGTATTTGCAAATTATGATGAAATATGATTCCAAGTTAAATAGTTTTATGTATTATCATTGATGTAATGTATTGACATTTAATTTAAATTTATTATTGTTTGACGGAATTATTAACGTTTTATAGTGATAGACAATTAGTTACATTTATAATTGATTAATAATATGCATATTGTGATAATCATAATATAAATTCTAATGTAAATTTCACATGTTTATTTGTATCAACCAAATAGATGGTATTTTACAACTAATTTACTTATAGCAACTTACGTCACTCTATTTTTGTGTGAAATAAATTCTATTATGTTTTACACTTTCAAATATTTTTAATAATGAAAAATATTTCACAAAATGTGTCTCACCTGTGGTTTTCTTCCGCTGAATATTATTCCGTCGCTTGATGTAGTAGACACTGAACACACCGATTGCAATGGCCGAGCATAATGTTAGTCCAAGAGCTAGCAACCATGTTTCTTGCAATATCTGCGGCATGCCCGTGTCCTTTGGGGGTTCAGTTCTGTACGAGTAAAAATTGGTCAACGATTATTCTATATCTCTCAAAAATCGTCCAACGCAATTATGAAGCTAATTCCTCTGTAAAATATTATATAGATGGATAACTCTTTATTGACACACCAAAAACAATTAATTACAGAAGAAAATAAAAAATAACAAGAAAACAAACCCAACTTCAAAAAAACATTAAAAATACACTAAAAAGAATATATATATATATATATATATATATATATATATATATATATATATATATATATATATATATA
>WUAW01004177.1:32073-42324 GCA_017165845.1 Thaumetopoea pityocampa | reverse complement strand
GATAGTAGTATCCTATATCCTATAGTCCTTCACCTAAATTCCATATTCCTTTCTCAATACACCTCTCCCACGACATCCTCTTTCCTTTCCTCTAGATTACGCCGTAGGAGTGCAATGAGGAACTTTAATACTTTTGAAACTTATAAAATCGTGGTTCGCCACCCGACACGTCACATTGCCCGCGGGGGCGAAATATGGGCTGCGGATAGCCACTTTACTACATCAAACAATCGTAGCAGGTGGAAGGAAGTGGTCTCTGCCTACCCTTATGGGATATCGGCGTGAGTGTATGTATGTATGTATGTTTATACATACATACATACATACATAAATTTATATTTATTTGAGTAAATTCAAATCTCGGGAACCAAAATTTTGTCGCTCGGATACGAGTGGGCGATTCTTTTGTAACGGTACTGCCCCAATCGGATCAGTGTTACAGGCAGTGAATGTGTTAAATAATCGTGTCTAATATAGAACGCCTATTGGTTAACTAATAAGCATGTATTTCATACTCCTTTATTTTCCATCACTCGCTTCAGCTACCTCATTCAACACCGTCTAAAGATCGACTGGTAGAAAATGCCTCGGACATTAAGTTTGCCCGTATGATGGCATATGTATGAAGTGTAAATAAACAAAAATAAATAATGACAGAGAGTAAGATGTGATAAAATTGTGTTACTTATATTCTGATGACTGAAGCCGTCATCTTTACATGGATATTGTAAGAATTGGCTAAAGGAAACAAGAAGATACATAAGATATAACAGTGGCTACTAAAATAGGGATCAAGCTGTATTTTCAATTCTACTGAAACGACTTTGATGAAACGTACCGCATTATTTAAGTAGGAATAGTACCTTTAAGACTGTAACAGTTTAATCAAAATCTACTAGCTGGTTTTTGGGTAGAACTCGAACAAACAAATAAACAAACAAACAAAGATAGACGGATTTGGTTTCAGAAGCCCTTAATTAATCGATCTAAGTAGTTTACTTTTAAATATCTTTGATTTTTGAAAATTTGACTTTTAACAATTTTATAATTGTGTATAGAAAACTACTCAGATTAACTAAGGCTTTTGAAACCAAATTCGTCGATGTTTGTTGGTTTGTTTATTCGAGCTTCACGCAAAAACCAGTAGATTTTGTCCAAACTGTTACAATCTTATATGTACTACTCCACAAATATAAAACTTAACTGTATCAGTTATTTGTGGAGTTTCCACTAGAGAGACCGAACCCGCCGGCGGTGAAATATTCCACTTACACGGACCGCAGAAATAATATGCGACCGCCCCGTCAGGTGAATATATTTTTACCACGAACGCGACCGAGGCTCGGCTCTCGCGCGGAAAATAATATTTCACTCGGATTACACGGCGTACCTCGGATTTTATAAATGTGGCGCCCTGGGACGTGACGCTGAGTTACTATTAATTTCTGATGACCTACGACGTGGCTTGGTGTGGAGTGGCGTGTTGGTATATTTAGACAACTCCGATAAATACATTTTTTCTTGTCGCTGGGTAGTTGTAGATTTTTTAGCATATTTAAGGCAGTACTTGACTACAATCCCACCTGATGGTAAGTGGCGATGTAAGCTGGGGTGGTAAAACATACTAGCTTAATAGAAACCTATTCACTCTTGTCTTAAAGATATTTATTGTAATCGGACAGAAATACTGACGCAGCAAGATGCAGCATGAACGTAGAAGCAAATCGTTTCGTACGGGTGGCAGGGATGTCTATGAGGTAGGGGTGATAGCTCCTGAAGATGACTGGTTCATCCAGTGGCAGTGAATCTGCCTTCTCTGTTAATTGGTTCAGGATTCGAATCCTTCTAGGGAGGGATGATAAACTGTGTCATAAGCACGAATATTTGTTCCTTACTCATGTATATTTTTCTATATATGTATGTATTAGCATTTATCTATATAAGATATAATATATCGTTGTCTAGTACCCAAAATACGGGAAATAATAATTTAAGGCTAGATAACAAAAACTGCCACAATATTAAAAGTTTGAGCGAAACCCGTCATTGACTTAATGTGACGTCACACGATAACTCATTTGAAATTGTTTCTCCTACAGAAGTACGTCCTGAGATCACAGTAAATTTAAATGGTAGACAGTAAAGAAACTGAAAGTTGTGTTTATCAAATTGCATAGAAGTCTCAGGATTAAATAAATAATTCACGTTCATAACTATTACGTAATTGAAATATTTCTGATTATAATTTTGACCCAAGTTTCTCATTATGGAAAAACATTATTTAATTTACCACCACACACAACCTTGTAACTTTGAACTGATTTCTAATCTTGAGACTCATGCTAACTTAACTATTTTGTGTATATATATTTTTTGTTATTACTTTTTCCTAGTATTTCTAAGTAGATTTAATTAATTGATTAAATTGAAATTTACTTGAGTTTCACTGACTACCCTCATACAATATACTTACATTTCTATTCATCTGGTTGTCTAGAACAGAGATCGTAGGAGGTTATAATGTTTTTCACTTTTGGGTAGACCCCCAAAGCGTAGGTAATATAAAATTTTTGCAAATTTATCAACATCAAATATGGTTTTGACTATTGGCGTAGACGCCTTGCAGGTCCCTATCGACCCCTGGGGGTTGATATAGACCACTTTGGGTATATATTGTCTAGAGAATATCAGCTTGTGGTAAGATCACCCAATGTACATTTTGTTTAAAATTTTATGTAATGAACTGTATGCAATAATACATGTGAGTAACGATTGAAGGTGTTTTTAATTATTATTTTGTTTGTAACTATCTGCCATATGTGGGTAGACGTATAACTTTTAAATATACTAGTCTGTCGTTAGCTTTCGCCTTTCATTGACGCCTCAGTGTGTAAAAAAACACTCTACTTATCCATCTTTCTAGGGACTCTAAGGAGGGATATCCTAATCAATGCGATATTAGTAACTTATACTATCGACTCACTAAACCCTACTACTATTCCAGCTTTTGCGACAGGGTCTTTTGTTTTCGCAGTAGATGCAGCTGTAGGGCGTGTTGAGGTGACCGACTGTTGTCTGACATCATCCCCGTAAGCTCCCACAACTCCTGCTAACAATCAGTGTCGTGAGACACGAATTGGAGCCCACTGCTTTACGTGCCTTTCGAAATAGGGAGGTTATGGTAATGTTGTACAAATTGAACCCGAGACTTTTCGATTCTTGGATGTGGAACAGGGCCTTATCTAGTACGCTACATATAAGTTTTACTTATGTAAATTAATAATAAACATCATCATATCAGCCCACAAATGTCTACCACTGGATATAGGCTCTAATGATCACCACACCGAGCGGCCATGAGCCGCCTGCATCCATCGTTTACTCGTAACTATCACTAGATCATCGGTCCACCTTGTCAGGGGTCGACCCACACTACGTTTTACGATACGGGGTCGCCACTCCACTTAACATAAATACAAAATAACAGACTTTACGTTCTATTTAGCCATTTTCAAAGAAATAATCAGTGAAGACTACACCGGGATGTGAATGAGAACCCATGATCGCGTTAATTATAACATCAACTGTTATGGTTGAAGTGTGACAGAAGTGGCAGTGTCGGAAAAGAGAAGATCTTTCAACCGGACGGGTGTATGTCCGGCGAGGCCTGCCACTGCCCAAACGGTCGATGTCGGGACGTTGTATATATATTAAGTTGCTATCAAACTTCGTTAGCGTGATTCAGCGTTGTGTCAATGTCATTATTCAAAAGCTGCGCCGCGCCATCTGTTGAGGATGCGCGGTAGGTCGAACAAAGACAAAAGTTTTATCCGTTTCAGCGTTTCTAATTTAGTATTCATTTGCTACCCGCTGTAACTTAACATGTAATGTTGAAAAATATTTGTGTGGGTAGATGTGAATTATAAAATAATGGTGTACCTACATATTTTAATAAATCACACCCACCCACCACGTATGTACTTTAACTGATGCTCTTAATACTGTTAAGATCGTAGAAAAAGTCATTAAAACTGAAAGTATTTTCGAAACTATTTGGAACGATCCCTTTTTACAAGTAACAAAGTTCATCCATCAATATCTTTCACTTAAATTCACTTGATTAAAAAGTATGCGTTCAAAATTTCGTAAAAAAAAACTTATTTTTATCATGATAAAACTACTAAATTGTATAGAGAAGTAATTGTATAATTGGTATTTATTTTATAAGGAACCGCTTATAAAAATCTAACAATTGGACTCACGCCAGTATCTCGTAAGGGTAGGCAGAAATTACAGTTCGTCACATATCACGATTCTGACACACCTTTCTCTCCTCATCCACATTCATACATGTAATCATACATTTCCGTCGGGTGGTATAAAATTGACCTTCTTGAAACAAGGTGTTCATTTGACCAAGGTATTTTTTTCTAGCTGCCATCTTTAGACACTTCTACTCATATTTGCCCGGTATATTCGTTTAGTCATTCAAATCTCACTCATCCTTTCTAAATGACCAAACCATTTGATGGAATTAACTATGGAAATTTGCGTACGCCAACGTAGACCCCCGTCGAGTCTCCCGTGGACCCCTGGGGGTCCACCTGGACCATTTTGGGAACTAAGGTCATAGAATGTAGAACGGAAATGATTTTAAATTGAATATTAAATAACATTTATTAAGACTAGCTTTTGTCCGCGCCTCAACCCGCGTGAATGTCGGTTTTTCACTACATGAGAAATTCCGAAACAAACCTAGATTTATAAACAAAAAACACGTACAAACCAGTTTTACTTGAGCTCTCTTACCTTCTACTAAAACAGGGATTAAGCTGTACCTTAAATTTTACTAGACAGATTTTTATGAATCACTAGCTATTGTCCGCGGAACCGCCCGCGTGAATGTTGGTCTAGTGCTACATGAGAAATCCCAAAACAAACATAGATTTATATAAAAAACCTTAGAAACACTTTTACTTGACCTCTCGTACCTTAGCGACGGCTACTAAAACAGGGATCAAGCTGTATCTTCAATTCTACTTGACCGATTTTGATGAAACATACCGTATCATTTAAGTCGGAATAGTGCCTTTAAGACTGTAATAGTTGAACCAAAATCTACTAGCTAGTTTTTGCGTGAAGCTCAAACAAATAAATATCGACAGATTTAGTTTCAGAAGCCCTTAATTAGTCGATGTGAGTAGTTTTCTTTGAATATCTTTGATTTAAAAAATTTAATATTTAACAATTTTATAACAGTATAGACAGACAGTAGCGAAGTACTTTCTGCGTCGCATACAGACGTAATTAGCAAAACGGTGTAGAGTTATAACACAGAGCCAATGGCGCAGTTTACTGCCAGGGCGCCGGCGACCCTCTTTAAGGTACCATAAAACGCCACTCGTAACAAATCCGAACGCGACCTTACGACATATAAACACATATAGGGAATCGAGTAATTCAATAAAGGTCAAAGACATTTCAAAACTCATAAATTTTTCTGATGTACAAACTGAAAAATAATCATATTTACTTTATGATTAGCTTCTGCCCGTGGCTTCACCCGCACGAATGTTGGTTTTCTGTTACATGGGAAATCCCGAAAAAACATAGATTTATATAAAAAGTCTTAAACCACTTTTACTTGAGCTCTCGTACCTTAATGGTGGCTACTAAAACAGGGATCAAGTATGTTCAATTGTATCTTCAATTCTACTGGACCGAGTTTGATGAAATATACCGCAGTATATAAGTTGGAACAGTACCTTCAATATTTGATTAAAATCTATCAGCTGTTTTTTGCGTGAAATTCGAACAAACAAACAAACAAACATCGACGGATTTGGCTTCAGAAAACCTTAATTAGTCGACCTGAATAGATTTTTTAAATATCTTTGATTTACAAAATTTGACACTTAACAATTTCATAATAGTACTAGCTTTTGCCCACGGCTTAGCCCACATAAATGTCGGTTTTCCGCTACATGAGAAATTTCGAAAGAATCATAGATTCTCCTAAAAAGTCTTTACCACTTTTACTTGATCTCTAGTAACTTAAAGGCAACTACTAAAACAGGGATCAAGTTGTATCTTTAATTATATTGGACCGATTTCAGTGAAATATGCTGCAATATTTAATTCGGAGTAGTATCTTTAAGACTGTAATGGTTTAACCAAAATCTACCTGCTCATGTTGTCATTTACGCGGGCGGAGCACTAATAATAGTAAATAATATATGAGTGATAATAAATGATAACACCGAGCTACCCCTAATTGAGAATCAGGCCTAATGTTTACCCGGGCACTAAGGAGAGTTGACCTCGTACCCACAAAAGCCCATAATCACTTTAAACCCCCCTAAGTCCTCTAGGCGACAGTCTTCGGGACAAATACGTTCCGTAAGCTGTTGTAATGCCCTCATCGCAGGTAAGAGACAGTCATTCATTATAACACATTAAGGGTGCAGTTCCACTATAATTGCGTGTGCTAGATTTTGTGATCTATACCACAGGTCCTCAAATTTTTTTGTCTTAAAGACCACTTGTAATGTTTATCACTTTTGGATAGAATTCCCCAAGCGTAGTTAACATGATTTTTTTTTATAATTTTATTAACTTCAAATGTGTTTTTGACAGTTGGGGTGGACAATCATAATTATATATCTATACACTATTATAAAATTGTTAAAGGTAAAATTTACTAAAACAAGTATATTTTAAAAAATCTACTCGAGTCAACTATTAAGGGCCTGAAACCAAATCCGTCGATGTTTGTTTGTTTGTTCGAGCTTCACGCAAAAACCAGCGGGTAGATTTTGATTAAACTTTTACAGTCTTAAAGGTACTATTCTGGCTTAATTAATGCGGCCTGGTTCATCAAAATTGGTTCAGTAGAATTAAAGATACAGCTTGATCCCTGTTTTAGTAGTCGCCGCTTAGGTACGAGAGGTCAAGTAAAAGTTGTTCTTACGCTGTTCTTATTTTCGCACTATATCGGTGTGCTTTTATTACATCTAGGCAAACGCATCCGATGTCTTCAGACCTTTAGACTAAATCCGGTAAGTAATTAGAACACGGTTTGAGATGGAACATGGGATTATTTTTAAGGAAACACCACTGTATCAAAATTATTAATCTAATAAGAGAAAACCCGACCGTTTGTCTGAAATTAAATATAATATAAACTGTTTATGGTGACGTACTTCGCTACATAGTACAACGCATGCTCAACAGATGGCGCAGTTCTAAAATGACGATATTATCATAGAAGGCTGAATCACGCTAACGAAGATTGACATCGAATTAGCATATACATAACGTCCCGACATCAACCGTTGGCGCGGTGGCAGGCCCCTCCAGACATAACACCCGTCTGGTCGAAAGATCTCTTTTCCGATACTGCCACTCCTGCCACACTTCGAACTACTATTGGTGCTGCTGGTGACCCCGACGTGATCATCAACGTCTTCACCAACTTCATCATTGATCACTCATTCCACTATATGTTATAACTAGCTTTTGCCCGCGGCTTCGTCTGTGTGAATGTCGGTTTTCCGCAACATGGGAAATCCCGACACAATCATAGATTTATATAAAAAACAATATCCACTTTTACTTGACCTTCCATACCTAAGCGGCGGCTACTAAAACCGGGATCAAGCTGTATCTTCAATTCTACTGGACCGATTTTGATGAAACATGCCGCTTTAATGAAGTCGGAATGGTACCTTTAAGTCTGTAACAGTTTAATCAAAATCTACCTGCTAGTTTTTGCGTGAAGCCCGAAAAAACAAATAAACAAACATCGACGGATTCGGTTTCAGAAGCCCTTAATTAGTCAATCTGAGTAGTTCTAAGTATCTTGGATTTTTGACAATTTGACATTTAACAATTTAATAATAGTATAGATAGTTACTAATATCTATTCGCCATTCACAGGACACGAGGCAATAAATCCTGGGCCAAGTTCTTTTTTTTTACTCTGGCCATGTTTAGTCGCCATCAGTCAGAGCTGTAATTTATCTTCACTGAAGACACCACTTTCAACTTATCTGAATCAGCACAAAAAGGTTTAAAGTAGGGTTTTATGTATTAGAGTACCAGATTATTAACCTGGCTAATTAGTTTAACACTAGATTTAAGATGATAGTAAGATGAACCCATGATGACATTGGTGATTACAGCTATAGGATCGAAGTGTGGCAGGAGTGGCAGTATCGGAAAAGGGAAGATCTTCCGACCAGACGGGTGTTATGTCTGGCGGGGCCTGCCACCGCCCCGACGGTAAATGTCGGAACGTTGTATATACGCTAAGTCGCTGTTAAATTTCATGCGCGTGATTCAGACTTCTAATGACGTCACTCAAGTGCTGCGCCATCTGATGAGGATGCGGGGTACTATGTAGTGAAGTAGGTCGCCACACACTTGCTGCTGATCACGCGTTGACGCGAGATATGGGGCCAATGTTAAGAAGGCAATCACGCGCCTGCGTGTCTTTTTTATACCATGATGGTGCCAAGCAGGCTTACTGTTCGCTTGATCGTAAGCGCTTACCGCAGCTTATGGATGCCTGCAACATCAGAAGTAACACAGCGTGTTGCCAACCCTATAGAAATCTATTTACTCTTCTCTTGAAGAACCCTATATGTAGTCCTACGAGAAAACCTGAACAGGGAGCTCATTACACAATCAGAGAGTTCGCGTTTCATTGTGTTGCGGAGAATTGCCTCCGTAGCCAGTCACCTATTTACGCGGGAAAATTGTTATAATAAGTAAATGGGCTTCCGAGAAAAACCATTTCTACAGCGAGGTATTAACTATCTCAAGTAACCAGCTGCAAATTTTTTAACACCATTAAGCAATGTCATTAAATTCAATCATTTCAAATTTAATGATTGCTATAAGTAAATAAGGGTGGAGATGTAGGCATGGTTACCTTAACACCTTGACTGCGGAAAGTAAAATCATAAACCTTCATCTGGTGCGGCGACGGGTCGAAATGCGCCCCCAACGATCTTTCCGCCAGTGACAGCCCCAACGATATAGCCGATACGGGCCTGTTCCGCAGTGAAGGTGTTAATCGGTTACCAAAAAGAAGCACTCCGAATGAAGCTGTGTGATCTGCTGAGATGATAAGTTAGAATGGCTGACGTAAGAGGCATAAATCACTCCACTATAACAACACACCTACACGAGGGTCGGAGCAGGGTGCAGCGCAAAGTACCACGCGTCTTTGACACATTGTACTGCTCTCGAATCTACTTAGTCATAGAAGCTGAATTAAGGTGAAGAAAAATTCATAACAATTAAGTATATATACGAGTATAACATCTCGATTATTAACCATTGGGACGGTGAAAGACCTAGAGAGACACATAATAAGACACCATTACAGTCTTAAATATACTATTACAACTTAAATACTGCAAAAGAGTTAATCAAAATTAGTCAAATAAAATTAACGATACAGCCTGATCTCCGTTTCAATGGTCGCCGTTATGGTACGAGAGTTCAAGTAAAAATGGTTTATGGACAATTTTGTAAATGTACATGTAAAGTTTAAATAGAGTATATTTAGTAAGTAATATACCATCGCTACTAATTTTAATCCCTAATTAACTGACGAAGCTATTCCCCAAGCGGTGCTACAGCTATTGTGATAATATACACATTTTAGTCTGACTTTTATGAATATTCAAGCAGTATGATGTTGCAAAATTGCCCCATCGGCTGGATTAGCGCAGGTTCATTTATATTCCATGCATTGTAGCGGCGAGAAATTGTAGCTGTACGCTCGAGTTATTGCAAATTTCAGATACGTCGAATGTGGATAATTATTGCTTAGTGAAGCATTATTTTTTTTGCATCTTAGATTAGATTAGACTACCCTTTATTGCACATTCATTAATAGGGCTTATTATATAAAATTAAGTATAAATTGTAGGNTCAGGGAGTACTTAGTCTTTTAGCTTGTCCGGCAAATAGACTTAAGTATACGGGTAAGCGACCCCGGCCTTGGATGAATGAGCGATATGTTAAGGCGGGCATAATGCCTAAGTCATACTCTACTACTCAACCCTTGGCTGATGTTGAGATAATAAGGTACATGTATTATTGATGCGAAAATCTATCAATAAAATTGTTAAATGTCAAATTTTCAAAAATCAAAGATATTTAAAAACAAACTACTCAGATCGACTAATTAAGGGCTTCTGAAACCAAATCTGTTGATGTCTGATTCCTTGTTTGTTT
>WUAW01004174.1:91313-106400 GCA_017165845.1 Thaumetopoea pityocampa | reverse complement strand
CGCAATATTTAAGTCGGAATAGTACCTTTAATACTGTAACAGTTTAACCAAAATCTACACGCTGGTTTTGCGTGAATCCCGAACAAATAAACAAATAGCGACGGATTTGGTTTCAATACTTTTAAAAACTTTTTTGAGGCCCATGTATAGGCATCTCCATAGAATACAGACAACTCCATAGAATACAGAAAAAAAAAGATTTTTTATTAATCTTCGCGTACGGAAACAGGGAATAATAAATTTCAATTAAATAAATAAATATATTAAAAACAAATATTTAAATAAAATTTCTAATATTACCGTTAAACAGCGCATTATGGATTCGACTGGTATTTATTAAGTTCGTTTGTGAATTAAAGTGTGCGTCAACTATTGGTACAACTTAAATACTCGATCGCAAATGGCAAAATGCAAACAAAACCCAAATAATGGTGATCAATAACGTCCATTGATAATTTAATTAAACTTTATTGGATTTGCAATAACATTTTAAACATATTAATTGCTCTTCTGAAAGTATACTCACGGTTTGTGACTGAAGGTTTAAATTAGAATACGATTATTACATTTTCTTCAATCATTTTATAATATAGGTCATTTTATAAAGTACTAGATGTTCCCTGCGGCTTCGCTCGCGTGTTTAATTTATTTTTATTTTTTTTATTGCCGTAGTATCTCTTTGTAAACGACGTTTGCGGTGTTCCATTTTAGGACTGAAATTATTAAGCTAATTCACCCCTGAGGGGTGAAATTTTGAAAAACGCTGAAATACTTGTACATTTATTTCTAATAAGGAGAAGGTATGTTAAATTTCGTTATTCTTACTATGAAAATGACGGATTTCCATACAACCGTCCAACCCTTATTTTACCCCCTTAGGGGTGAAATGTCCAAAAATACTTTCTTAGTGGATGCTTACAATATAAAAGGTATCAACTGCCAAAATTTCAAGTTTGTAGCCCCAGCTGTTTAGGCTCTGCGTTGATGAATCAGTCAGTCAGGACAGGCAATTATATATCTATATATTAACATCTTGTTGCGAAAACACTCTCAGTATTACACGTACCGAGATAATTTACCTGTTTCCGATCATTTAAATTAATACATCCTCAGCCGACGAATGTTGATTTATTCAGTCTTGTGTTTTAAGTACAGATCATTGAGGCCGACTTTGCGTGTTCCAAACACATTACAACTGTTCAGTTGATCAACAAATAACGAATTCCTAAATTCAAATCTTACGGGTCGTGGTTATATATTCATTTAGTTAGTATTCAGGTGGCAGTTCGCTTGTTTTATAAAAAAGTTTGATTAGTTCTAGGGCGAATTATCATCATTTTCAACCCGCCGAATTTTTTTGCTGGACACAGATCTCTTTCATAATAGAAAAAGGCTCTAATCTCAGGTCTGGGAGTACTTAGTCTTTTCGTTTGTCCAGTAAATAGATTTAAGGATATTGGTAAGCATCCCTCGCCTCCCAAACTACTACTGTCTCTCCCTACTGCTTCCGAGACAATAGTATCCTATAGTCCCTTACCCAAATTCCATATTCCTTGCTCTTCTTCCTTTTCATGGGTACGCAATAAGAAACTTTAACGTTCCTGAATCCTATAAAAATAACGACGTCGTGGTTCGCAACCCGACACGTTTCGTTATGCACGGGGGCGAATGATGGGCTACGCACTTTGCTCGTGGAAAGTGGAAAAAAGTGGTCTCTGCCTACCCCAATTATTCGGCAGTATAGTGGTCAGTATCCCCGCTCATCACGTAGAAGACTGGAGTTCGACTCCCTGCCGGAGAACCAGGTAAAAAGTCGTGATTGAATGTATGTAACCTCTAAGCTTAGCAGGCATTTTGGAGATCACAATAATGGTCTGTCAAAAGGTAAGATATTATAAGATACTATCTACTTCCCTAAGCAGTTCATTAAATCTGTGTCAGTAATAGCTAACGGCATAAAAATTAACAAAAAATTTCGTTACATTTAACTGCAGCGAAAAATAAATACATTAAAAAGACTCGGATATCTTTCAAACAAATTTAGTTTAAATGTAAATTTCTTCAAAAGGTACTTAAGAAAGACGTTTTATGTAAATAATAATCAAACTAATAACATAACTAATTATTGTGTGTGATATGTGACAATTACTAGGTTTTAATTTATTTATCCTTCATACATTATACGTCATAAATGTCATAATACACAAAATCAAACATAATGCTAGGGGCTTTATTAATCAGTCAACATTTGGATAGTATAGAAACATTGACTAGATGCGGTATCTAACAAATGAAATCTTGAATGAAAAAGAAAATAATAAAAATAAAAAAAATACTTAATTGTATGAGCAGTCCACGAATTTAGCTTTGAATGCATCTCAGATGGTTTTCATCCTGATTTCGATGGGAAGTGCATTTCAGACAAAGACAATATTAAAATTCTTCTTACAGCTAACATTTATTGAGAACCTTTAGGTGTGAACATAGTTTCTTGTTTATTTATATACAAACATTTCATTAATTTTATTATTAGTTAGAAGTTGAATGTTGATTTAAATATTCAGACAGGCGCCAAAGCCAGATATGTAAGAACTAGGCAGTACTCGCTAATCTGCCAGCGCACGCTAATTGGTAGAGAAGTCGCTTTTCTCACTCAATTACCGGTTTATGGCAATTGATGTTTGATAAACAATCTGTTTTGATTGTCTCTTTCGTCAATAATATCAACAGATAAAACAGATGCGATAAACAAGGTACTTCTTTTAAACGATACTAAAATTAACAAATTTTAACAGATACGTATAATGTATCGGATAGTTCAGTGTTCTTACAAACAAATTTGAAAATACTCTTATCTCTGCAGATGTAATTTTCTGGTAGACTTTCTGCCTTGTAATTTAGGTAAAAGAAACTTCCAAAAAATGTACTATTATAAATTTTAATTTTTTACACTAGCTAGCTAGCTAGATTTGGTCATTTAAAGAGAATGTGTAAAAAAGAGATGAACATACATACTTACCGAACGAAATGTGAGCGGATGGAAGAGTGCGCTGTTGGTAAGCTCCTCAAGAAATCTCTAGAGACCGTAACAGCATAACAATCATGAGAAAAAATACATTACATTTAACTGCCCTGGAACGAGATAACCAAATTATTAAAAAAGCAAAACAGTTATGGAAAACTTCAAAAAAAATTGCATGTCTCAACAAAGCCATACAGGCCATTTACCCGATATTATATTCCATACATAACCATATACCATAAACTTCACGAATTCACAAAATTATTTCCTCCTTGACTTTTGAGATACCCAAATTTGAGGGCCGTTTGATGTCTCAGACACTCATAACAGGGATTACGCGACCTTACAGGGATAACATTAGACAGTAGTCGATGACAAGAACCTGCTTCATACGGACATTCCCTACAATAAAAGCAGACTAAGATGAAGGTCGGGATACAACGGGGAAAATACAGTTTGGTGCCGGCGTAATAATAACGTGACTCCATCTCTTTCCATAAATGAGAAATGGCTGTGAGGATAGAAAATTGTGAGAACCAGCTTTAGCTACGTCCTTTAGGATATACCGGGATAATGAGGCAGCGCCGTGATTCTGTTGTACAATCAAATCTGCTGCGATCTTCAAAACGCTTGACAAGCGTGGGGATTATGGAAAATCTCTCTTTTTAAAGAAGGAGTTCTAAGTGCAACAATGCACTTCCATGAAATGATGATGCTGAATATGAAGACATAATAAATTATGTAACTTGGATATATTAAATTAAATACATACATACATACACTCACGCCGATACTCATAAGGATAGGCAGAGACCATAGTATATACTACATACATACATACAGTCACGCCTCTTTCCCATTGGGGTAGGCAGAGACCACTTCTTTCCACCTGCTACGATTGTTCAATGTAGCAGAGTGGCTATCCGCGGTCCACATTTCGCCCCCGCGGGCAACGAGACGTGTCGGATGGAGAACCACGACGCCACCATTTAATAAGGTTAAAAATATTAAAGTTCCTCATTGCGTTCCCGCGGCTTAATGGAGAGGAAAGGAAAAAGAATGAGGTAGGAAAGGTTTATTGAGCAAGGTATATGGGATTTTAGAATAGGATTATAGGATATAGGATACTACTATCTCGGAAGAAGTAGGAAGAGACAGTAGTAGCTCGGGGGGCCGGGGTCGCTTACCCGTATACATAAGTCTATTTGCCGGACAGGCTAAAAGACTAAGTACTCCCTGACCTAAGTTATATAGATTGGATAAATTAAATTATTCACAGGGAAATGCCGTTAAATAGCAATATAACATATATATAGATAATATAGATATGTGTGGCATGCGCTCAGCTAAGTGCGGCATTCGATTCGGATATGTAAATCGTAACGCGACTTATTACGAAATATCCGGCCAGACACTGGGCACATCTTCTCGTTAATAGTTAAAATGGTTCTTTTTAATCTTGCATGTATGTTTAATTACCACTAATTTACATGCGACGTGATTTATTTATATTTTCTGTTAAGCGATACATTGTTGGAACTAGTTTAATTTTATTTATTGGCGTCACGAAGGAAAAATCTTAGTGAGAAAGACTTAGACAAATATATATAAATTACGCCAAACTAATAATTAATTATTCATAGACTCACAACGCTTAAAAAATAATCTAAATTTTAAACCGACAATATTTTACAAATTCACAACAGCGATAATAATATTACGACATCGCCAATTAAATAATTCATTAGTGAAACGACCAATGATCAATCAGCAATCCGACTGGTCACATCTACGTCTGCGTGCGATGTTTTGTAACAGCCAATCAGAGAGGATCGCCTGTTCCGATTCCAATGCAAATCTGTTTGTTTTAATTATAATGTCAATTATACGTTTAGCAAATAGATAATGAAATGGTCAGAGTCGCGAGATTAACATAATACATCTGTAACTCGTTACGAAGGAAATAGGTATTTTTCATTTAATCTCTGTTGAGTTATTAGCTGTCTTATAGAATAAATTACACTTTATTTCACATCAATACGAGAAAGTTACAAGCATAATAAACAAGAAGTAGAAAGAATACATTGGGCGGTCATATTACAAAGTGCGATCTCTTCCAGACAACCTTTGGTTGGATAGGATTCATTACCAGATATGGTGTTGTAGTACATTCTTAGTAGATTTTTATAGAAAACAAGTCAGACGAGCGTACAGGTCACTAAATAATGACCTTGATCCAATAACTTCCGCAATACCACACGATCATCGAAGCATACTAATGACATTTGCAACATCATATGAATCACTGATGCGTTGCCTTTTTTTTAAGAAAGATTTAATATATTTAGAGGCTGCCGTGCTATAAAAATTAAGTCGTGCTGTAAAATATGGATTCACACACGAGTATCTTGTCCTAATACATCGGAGCGATGGTGGGGCATTGACGCGATAGAAATCGAGCATTCCGCGTCACGTCAGATTACGATAGTCTGTACCGTACTAAATATATCAACAAAACATATACAGTGAAATGTACAAATATGCATTAGATTGTTTTGGCATGAAACTACTACCTGATGTAACAGAAATAAAGCATCTGAATGCTAGACTGATATTTCAATATCCTCTTCATCTCTTGAATTCCATATCTCACCACTGCTCTGAGAGTTATAGACGAAAATAGTTACTATTGACGCACACAGCATCTCATTTAGTGAAACTTCATGCGCTAATGGTCTTTAGACGGATTTACACCTGAGGCATTCTACCAGTCGACCTTTAAATAGTGCTAAATTAACATGAGGTAGAAATAGTGATATCTTTATGCATGTTAGATGAGTCTTAGATTTTCTTAGATTTCGAGTACTCTTAACGCATTCACCTTTGACTTTTCGAAATCATGTGCATATTAATAACTTAAACATTACCACTCGCGTCAAACGGTGAAGGAAAACATCGCGCTGAAATCTACACGCCTGAGAGATCTTCTCGATGGCGTATGAAATTTGTCAAGGCGCTTTAGGCCAGCGTAGTGAACTACAGCTTGACTCTTCTCATTCAGAAAGGATATTTGTGCCTTGCAGTTGAATAGTAGAGGGGTTGATGATGATTAAGATAAGGTCAAGTATTTGTTTAAAAAATGGATGAGAATCTGTACCTTTCTCCGGTTCTGTAATTTTATCCACGTAAATCACATCGAACCACTAGTCCATGCACGTTAAAGGCCCTCCCATTACTATATCAATAAACAAACTTTGTGAAAATATCCAGTCTTTCACCCGAAAATTTCAACTATCTTTTTTCTCGATCAGAACAACAATTGCAGAGAGACGCAGAATTACAGTCATTTAGCCAATTCAATGACAAAACCACATCAGCACTGTCGTTATTATATTGACGACGTATAAACACATTTTCAAGACAGTACAGCGATAAGTTATATTTACACTAAACCGGGAACAGTGTTGCTAGCTACCGGATTCATGGGAATTTACCGTTACATTAGTTGTCGTCACAAGCTGAGGGTATAGCATACCTCGCCAGAGCTGTCTCGGTGGCCGAATAAATTATTCGGAAACTACCACAAAACTTTTATTATTTATTTTGAAAATTGTTAACGTTTTAACACTGAACGTATAAATACTATAAATTTGAGTAAGTCCATGACAAATGAAGCCACGTAAAAACAGATCTAATAAAATAGTAAACGGTATTAAGTACCAGGATGTCAAGTTCGTCGTTATTGAAGATCCGTTTAACACTCACAAACATTACGGCATCGATTACGTCACTCTTAGATATAATTACTTGACAATTTGTCGTTTGGTTTTTAATAACTGTCACATGTCATACCATATCAGTATGTATGTCTGTATGTTATGTCTGTTTATTGTCTGTTTGTTACTCAATTTGGTCTCTATTTTGGATGATGAACAAACTAAAGCAATCAAAGATTAATTTTGTTTTTCTTTAATTAATTTTCAAGTAAAAAAGCGATAAAGTATAATTAGTTACACCGTTTGTGCTTCTAATTTCACTTGATATTCTATAATATAAAGCTATTAATAATCTACACACGTCCAAATCGATTCGGGAGATTATAAATTATAATAGGATGGGAAAACTTACATGCATACATGAACTCACACCGGTCTTTTTGACAATCCTGTATTGTAAGTCTTGCTTTGCGCTTGTGGAAATGTCTTCCCTACGCGTAGGTGTATATCATTAGTCGGTTCATTTCTATGATATATTCATTATCGGTGGCACGATTTCTCAGAATCAAAACTTATTTCCCTCTTTGAAATCTCTGCCCCTACTACGTGCGTAATTTAAATCACGCGTTTATCTCAAAGTGAAAAAAATAAGCACTAGTAGTAAATAATATTCACTGATTCATCGTAAATCGTACAATTTCAATATTGTTAAATATCATTCGTTAAAAGTCAAATTTTCAAAAATCAAAGATAATAAAAACAAACTCATAGTAATTAAGGGCTTCTGAAACCAAATCCGGCGAAATTTGTTTGTTTGTTTGAGCTTCATGCAAAACCAGCGGGTAGATTTTTGTTAAATCGGTCCAGTAGAATTAAAGGTACTTACAGCTTAATTCCTGCTTTGGTAGCCCCCGTTGATGTACAAGAGGTCGAGTAAAGGTGGTTATAAGGGTTTTATATAAATCTATGCTTGTGTCAGGGTTTCNTCGAAATTTGTTTGTTTGTTTGAGCTTCATGCAAAACCAGCGGGTAGATTTTTGTTAAATCGGTCCAGTAGAATTAAAGGTACTTACAGCTTAATTCCTGCTTTGGTAGCCCCCTTTGATGTACAAGAGGTCGAGTAAAGGTGGTTATAAGGGTTTTATATAAATCTATGCTTGTGTCAGGGTTTCCCATGTAGCGGAAAACCAACATTCACGTGGGCGGAGCTGCACACAAAAGCTAGTTATAAATAAAATTTACAGAGAAAAAAGGTTATATTAACATTTAACTATATAAACAAGTATATCATCGTATTATATAATACCAAAGAGACAAGTAATCCTAGTTTAGTATGTACTTATGTGTGCGACACTCCCAAGAATGTTATTACGTATGTTATTCAAATTTAACTTTAATTTACGGAATTTTGTCACAGTTAATTCGATTTTTACATTCCTGATGTATGTGTATGATGTTTGGAATGCACCCATTGTCATGTGTGGAATGAGAGTATTTGGAGAAAATATTAATACATATAATTAATTTATAAGTACGATAGAAGGCTTAAATGGAAAATAAATTTATCAAACATAAGCCAGAGATATCTGTGTATGTTTGAAGACTGTTGTATGTATATTGTACCTAGTAAAATTTCCGCACTGTTGTCCCAACTAAGTTGAACTTTTTTGGTTTCGTTTTGCAGCTCTTCTGATTGACTCCAGTCTGACCTATTCCTCTAGCCTGCGTGATCCGCGCATGGACTATTATCATTTAGTCACTCTTTGAAAAAGAGAGATCTGGTGAACTATTCACAAATACCATTTTTTTTATATATAAGACAAACGAGCAAGCGGGTCACCTGATGGTAACTAATCACCGCTGCCCATAGACACTCGCAATACCACAGGGATCACAGGTGCGTTGCCGGCCTTTAGGAAAAGTCTAAGCTAGTTTCTTGAAGGTCCTCAAGTCGTATCCGCTAGGAAAAACCGCCGCGAAGAAATCGCACAGTGATAGATCGCCAACTATCCAAGTGATGAGAGTGAAATTTATAAAATGGAATCAGGGATCAATAAATATTTCCAATAAAGTTAAATAAGATTTTATTTTATACTAGCTTTTGCCCGTGGCTCCGCCCGCGTAATTGTCGGTTTTCCGCTACATTTGAAATCTCGACACAATCATAGATTTGTATAAAGAGGTTAAGAACCACTTTTACTTGACCTCTCGTTTCTTAGCGGCGGCTACTAAAACAGAGATCAAGCTTTATATTCAGTTCTACAGTTTTTGCGTGAAGCCCGAACAAACAAACTAACATCGACGGATTCCGTTTCAGAAGCCCTTAATTAGTCGATCTGAGAAGTTTGTTTTTAAAAATATTTGATTTTTGAAAATTTGATATTTAACAATTTTATAATAGTATAGACAGATGATTTCGCAACATTATAATAAATAGTATGTTTTAAACAATTATTAGAGTCTTAAATCTAATAATTAAAAGGTAAATATTACACATAATAAATAGAATAGAATGGAATCAGCTGCAAATCTTCAAAAACTTTTTCGGAATTGAACGGATGAAATGTCTACATAGGCGAAAGAGCATCCAAGACTGTTCTGCGAATGTGCAGCCAGCGCAAGCAATTTGATTTTCCTTAGGAATTAAAAAGATACTCATCCCAATTATTGTTATATAATAATTTAATAATAAATCATTCAAGCTTCAAAAGGTAAAGGAAAACATCCTGAGGAAACCTACATGCCTAAGACATTTTCTCGAAGACGTTTGAAATCTCTCAACTCGCATTGGACCAGCGTGGTATCTTATTAGTGAGGAGACCTTTACCCTGCACGGGGATAGTAGATGGGTTGGTGATGTTGATAATGGTGATGAGGATGAATCTTATAACGCGATATATTTCACGAAAAATATTTCGTCTCCGATTATACGTTTCCAATAAATGTGAATTTCTCACCAGGTCAAAATTAAAGTTTGTAATGGATAACCCAGTTAACCATCTGATTGTGATTGTCGGCACTAATAAGTGCTGCTTAACTCGACGATCGATTCGAATGTCGATTATTTTCATGTGCTAACTAATGTTAAATCTTTACTAAACTTCTTAGTTTTCACGTAGCTTTAGTTAAATAAAGCCTGTTACGACAAATTTTTCGAACAACATTCTGAACCCATGATTTTACGTATTCACACTGGAAAACGTGGAAATAGGAAAACTCCATAGGTGCACAGTAGTAATCGAACCCTCTAACGGAAGGCAAAGCACACATTCACTAGACCACCGTCACTCATAAACCAGTTAAGTATTCACAATTAATTTAATCAAATAATTGTTCATGTTCCATATCTATTTCTAATCGCATTCCAAGTGCAGAGATAGCGTTCTATATCAAAGTATTTTGTCCACTTTGATATTTTATCTTATCAGAATAATTTGCAATTCACTGTAAATTTACACATATATACAGACTTAATTACTTTACTATTACTAGCAAACTAATTAGGCTTATGTTTCATTCAAATACAATTTCGATAAAAGCATTTAAGTCATTTTAGGTAAGGAAGAGATGAAATTTGTAAATTAATTTTAAATAAACATTTTTGAAATCTGCTGTTGATTCCTAAACTAGACCAATATAAAATACATTTTTATATGTTGGATGTAACTAACTTTCCATCTACTGTGACATAATCCATGCACATCTACAAAAGTTTCGAAACATATTAATATACTATTCCGATTCTAATATAATCATAGCTACTTCGGAAGACTTATGTTATTGTTATGTTGTTGTCTGTCTCGTTTGCCTGTAATTACGGGAATATCGTTACAATCTAACCGGAACACAGCAGCGCTTAAAGCACTGCACCCGCATTCCGTAACTATAATCTGACTGTTGCTAATTGTGACAAACATATTGTGCCTTTTCCACCTACATAATATTTCGTAATCTAAAAAGGGATAGCATGATTGTCGCTCACTGCAATTGTGGTTATGAAATACAGAGACTAGTATATAGTGAGTAGTAGATGAAAGGTAAGGTACCCTTCTTTATAAGAAAAGATCCGTGCCCCTGTAGTGGGGATGAATATGGACTGGGGATGATTATGATGAAAGGTAATGTGATGTTGGTTACTCCCTCGGCGTTCTACTACCAAAGATATGACCTAAATAATATAACAAATAAATAATAATAGGCCTGTTGCTTATGAAGATGAATTATGAATACGACAGAGAAATATAACAGCGGATGAAGCGAGGAATGTGGATCCTTTTCCACAAAATTCCAATTATACTACCGGCAAATACTTATGATATCAATACTCTT
Organism: Thaumetopoea pityocampa; assembly: GCA_017165845.1. Taxonomy (NCBI): domain Eukaryota; kingdom Metazoa; phylum Arthropoda; class Insecta; order Lepidoptera; family Notodontidae; genus Thaumetopoea; species Thaumetopoea pityocampa. The sequence goes on along the minus strand of WUAW01004174.1, from coordinate 95,333 downwards.
CATCCAAAGGTTACCTGGAAGAGATCGCTTTTAGCAATAAGGCCGCCCATTGTAACACTTTTCGTATTTGTTTTTTGTTTTCCTTTTGAATTACTTTTGGAACGCAATCAGGAACTTTAACATTTTTAACCTTATAAAATGGCGGCGGCGTGATTCGCCGCCCGACACGTCTCGTTGCCCGTGGGGGCGAAATGTGGGCTGCGGATAGCCACTCAGCTACATTCAAGGAAGTGGTCTCTGCCTACCCCAATTGGAAAGAGGCGTGATTGTACGTATGTATGTATGTAGTATATACTATTAATTCTGCCTACCCTTATGGGATGTTGGCGTGAGTATGTGTGTGCATGTATGTATGTGTCTTATTGTTTTAGTGATTTGTAGAGGGCGCGGCTATTTGACGCCGCCATAATAATAGTATTAGTTCATCTCTTGCCGCGGGAGCTGTGAGACTAGCTAAGGGACGTGTCAGGATAATAGGCCGCAGCGTTTCAATCAAAATCTACTGGGAGCTCCAAGACGCCTGTCAAGCATGGATATTATGGTAAATCCCTCCTTATTAAGCCCAGAAGCGGTCTTCCTTCTGGCTGATGATGATGACGAGACACCGTGAAGTCTAGTATATAGTAATCCTACCTACAAGTATCGTATTGCAAAGGTCATTCATCATCTATACTATTATAAAAAAAATTGTTAAATGTCAAATCTTCTAAAATCAAAGTTATTTAATAACAAACTACTCAGATCGACTAATTCAGAGCTTCTGAAACCAAATCTGTCGATGTTTGTTTGTTTGCTTATTTGTTTGTTCGGGCTTCACGCAAAAACCAGCGAGTAGATTTTGGTTAAACTAATACAGTCTTAAAGGTATTATTTCGGCTTAAATAATACAGCATGTTTCATCAAAATCGGTCCGGTAGAATTATAGATACAGATTGATCTCTGTTTTAGTAGCCGCTGCCATGGTACGAGAGGTCAAGTAAAAGTGGTTAATGGTTTTTTTAATACAAATCTATGATTGTGTCGGGATTTCCCATGTTGCTGAAAACCGACATTCACGCGGGCGGAGCCGCGGGCAAAAACTAGTAATTTGCATTATCTAATAAATTTAAGACCAAGTACAACTATTTATATGTAAACGTGTGTATCTACAGTTACTATACCCTTAACAAGCTTTCCTATCCAGGTTAAGTGTGTTTTACAGTTTGTAATTACCAAAAATGTGAATTCAAGTTACATTGAATTTAGCTTAGAAAGAATTGCAGAGAATAAAGTTAAAAAAAAGAAACTTATTATCACTGAAGCGTAATGAGCTTATCAAAATTGATTCATAACGCAAATATTTTAATAAAAATTTATCTTTGCACTTATATGATAATATATGTACATAAAAATATTTCCTGTGACGTAGTGGGGGCGTGAAAGGCGCCTATGATCTCATTGTTCAGATAGATTAAAAAGAATTTAACGATAATATAGACTTTACCGCTTTTATACCGTGACGTGGTCCACGAAACGCGCATGAGTATGCGTTTCTTAGGAAAATTGATTCATTAGAAGGATAAGGAGTATATCAATAATATAGGTTATTATGTCAATGCTGAGTGATTATTCATTACACTAGTACAATAGTGCATTTTATCGCTACAAAAACTTTCTCCCCACAATACTAAAGCAATTGTTATATGAACTTTAGTCCTCCCAGTAATCGACTTGGGTCGATATTCATCATTGTTAGCCCGTCAAAGACTACTGCTGGGCACGGATCTCTCTCTTAAGAAGGAGGGTTTCGCCATAACTCTACGCTTGGCAGGCGTCTCGGAGATTGTAGTGCACTCGTATTTAAATCAAAATTCAAACGAATAACAACCTGCCAGTTGTCACATCGACCACGGAAAGAAATCGAGAGATACTATTGTAATATTACTTATACCTAAACGCAAAACTTCTCAGTAAACTTGATCGTCTTCTTAAAATGTAACGAATACACGTTATATGTTACATTTTCCATCTTCCCAAGAACAGCCATGTGTCCGCTTATAGTTACTAAGTGGTTATCTATCCATCTTCGTTGTGAGCTGCGCTCTGTTTTCATACTATTACTTCTTAATAGATATTCTTAAAAAATAAGAGAAACACCTTAATAGATATTCTTATATCTTAGTAAGAAACGGGTGCATATATACTGGTATACGCGTAAATGATTTTTTTTTTAATCTTAAATCATATTTTTGTATTATATTTGACGAATGTCAATATCTTCCTTAATTATATTATTCTTATTTTATGTTGAAAATCACTGCAATCCACTGATGCCATCCGACGATTAGAAATGTAATTTAGGTAAATTATAATTTAGATAAATAACATAACATATATTTTATGTTTTAATTTACATCTCTAATAAAATGTTTTAATTTTGTAAATGATAATGAATTAATGGTTTCAAATTTTATATTCTAAACGCTAGATGTCGTCATTATAAATTAAATTTGAATACTCGTTGGCGTACGCATAAGCGTGGTGTTTTAAGATTTTGCTACGTTTCTAAATTTCTTCCCCACCGTACTAAAGAAGTTTCATTTCAATAAATAAAAATAATGATACTACACCCCCTAGGTCAGAGCTCCACAAACTTTTTTTGTCTTTTAGACCACTTGTAATGTTTTTCACTGTTGGATAGATCCCCAATGCGTAGTTAATATAAAATTGTTGTAAATTTATTGACTTCAAATTTGTTTTTGACAGTTGGCGTAAACCCTTTGCAGGTCATCGTCGACCCCTGGGGGTCTATATCGACACTTTCGGTATCAATGCCCTAGATGGTCGTCAATTTACGCCATTGTCTTCTAAAATAATTATATAATCATCAGCTATTACTATTGCGATAGAGCACTAAGGCGAATCTACGAATGGCGGTGCATTCATTAATTTAATAAACCAAGTTGTTTTCATAATCATTCTGATTCTGAGCAATTTTTTACATTTCTACTATACAAAATAACAATAGTTAATTTATAATAATTTGTAAATCACAGAGAGAGCTAATTGTCAATACATGCGTGGGTAAAATTTATATTATTTTGCCCATAATTTATACCAATAGGAAAGTAGGCGGTGTTAGATTTGCACATGCGCTGTAATGACCATGTGGTGCCTCATCTTTCCTCAAATCTTATGTAGGTATTTTAGCTTTCACCTTGTAAATGGAAGAAAAGGGCTCTTTTGTAGCCCAAAATATTATTGTAACGTTCAAACGTTACAATAATATTCTGGGCTACAAAAGAGCCCTTTTCTTCCTAGATTCAACTAGCGAATAAATAGTAAAGGTTGTCTGGAAGAAATCGCAGTTTGCGGTGAAACCGCCGTATATAATGTACACTTCACGTGATTGTAATATAATACTTTGCTAAAATGTAATCAACTGGAGTAAAACAAAAGTATATTCCATTTAATTCAAACATTTCATTTTTGATTTTGTTTCTTTTGGTTTTTGATTCATTAATTTTTAAAATTTTTGTCTTTTTTTATTCTTCTTCTTAATCGTACACTCCTAGCAAAGTGATCGTGGTCATGGATCGTCTGATAGGTTAGTTGCAGCTATTGCGAGCGAGACTTCCACATTTCTCTATTCGTGGTATTGGTGTACATTCACTAAGGGAACACTTCGTGAACGATTTAATGAGGTCTCTCCAGCCTGTGGGTGATCAACCGCGAAAACGTTAACCCTCTGTTCTTCCTTGTACTATTAATCATTCCAATCAAATTCAAATCCGTTCAAATTCCAAGGTTTTATCGTAGTATATGGTGAGGCCAAAATCGGAACAGAACCGAAATAAACCGTTCTATGTCTGCTTGTGACGTCGTAAAAAGAGTAGTATCATCTGCATATCTCAGATTTAATATTAACTGACCTCCAATTAATATACACGCGGCCCTCAACTTTCGTACGTTCTACTTTCGCACAATTCGCTATTTCGCACATTTTTAGAAATTCAACTTTTTAATCATCTTGACAAATTT
>WUAW01004174.1:70325-91301 GCA_017165845.1 Thaumetopoea pityocampa | reverse complement strand
CAAGAATGTGATCCCAATGAAGAACGTATATCTCAAGAAAAAAAAATACCTGAAAGCACTTAACTCGCCTCTTAATTTCATTATGTATACATATTTATAAATAAATATTTTAAAACACCATTTTTGATGCATATTTCTTTACATCCCTCTACATCTACATTCAACATTCGTACACACTTTCAGGAACCAATTATGTGCGAAAGTCGAGGGTCCACTGTAACATACCTTTGTCCCAGTTTTCTAAAACTATCCGCATTATGTATTCGGTATAGATATTAAACAAAAGAGGGGAGAGAATACATTCCTGTAGAACACCAGCCTAAGTTTTGAAAATAGAATTTCAAAAACGCGAATCACACGAACAGCAGCTTCGTAGTCTCATTAAGATACTATAATATAATATTTCTGATATATGTAATTTAACTTTGTTTTATTATATATTTATAAAAAAAAAAAAAACAAATTATTGAAATATTTTTTTTTTGTTTGTTGCTGTAGAGGCGCGATGTCATCGCGACGGTGGTAGAGGAGCGGAGGGCGGCCGGATGCGGCCCGCGCGCGCCCGTCCGCCCGCCGCCTCCGTCACTTAGCGGCGCCCGCGCACCCGCCGCGCTGCTACTATGCGCATGGCAAGCGCCCTGGCCACTCTGCTCGCGGTGAGTACAATATCTTGCCATGTCTATAAATTTAATCTCTATAGCAATTTGATTTTTATAGAAAAGTTTGCCATCTCTATAAATTTTATGTCTATAGCAATTTGATTTTTATAGAAAGTGGGCAACTAGCATGCAGATCACCTGATGGTAAAAATTGCCACAGCCCACAGATATCAACAGCATTACATAGCTTTATTGCCGCTCTTTTATGTAGACATAAATATACAGTATAGCAGCCTTTTCTTAAAGGCTGCTATACTGTACGAATTAATACAACTTCCTTTATCGTACTTAAGCCAATATTGAGGTATTTTCATCGCTATCTTACTTGTAATTACAACTTCTACGAAATATTCAAGGGTCTGAATATCTAGTGCTATTTTTATTTTAACCCACTCTAGCAGGATGTTTTGCTACCTAGAATATGAGTTTAGTTGGACTAGGCTGCTTGGGCACCTATACAGTTCTTTCAAGTAAAATAAAGAAACAACTGATACATCTATACCTAACGAAGACAATCGGATCGTTCTTGTACAAACAGACATCAGTGTACTCAACGGAGTAGGAAAATTTTGCGAAGTAACTTACATGCCTGTATGGCATGAAGTCCACTAATCCGCAGTAGGCCAGCACGGTGGACTACGGTCTAATCTCCCTTCTGATGAGGGGATGAGGGGAGATTGTGTCTCTGTAGTGGGGTCGAATATGGGTTGAGGCTGAAGGATGATGACAGTCTCCTATTTTGTCATAGTTTCTGATGACATTACCACTACTAGTTTATTTGTCTAAGATAGCCAGCCATTAAATAACTAAGCTGCAACATCGAAAACTGATTCGATGACGATGACACGGTGCTAGTAAATACGATTTTAATAGGTCAAGCCATCAGTTCAGAGTAGCAATATCGTATAATTCGGTTCACTGGCGTCAGTCTGGTGGGCTCATTAGTAATTGGGTAATAGATAATGGATATTCGTTTCAATGTTAGGTATTGAGATAAAATATAAAAAAATATGTGTTTATTGTTTTATTATAATAGCGATCAACTGAAATTTACACCGTTTCTGCCATTGTCGCGTGTATTTTTGCTATGAAATATTTTTGAAATCAACTTCATAATGATGATTAGTTTTTATTAACCTGCTTTAAATTATGTACTATCAATATTATTAGCTAACTACATTAAGTATATCTACAATCACCGTATAAAAACCGACAGACGCACGGCGGTACACAAAAGGCAACTATCCTAATCCAATCAATAAAATCAAAACGTTTTTCAGTGCAATAAACGTTATTATTATCGCTTGGTACGTTGATGAGCGAAAACCTGATGGAATTTCAATAAAGCATTTCAGTTCACATTAATTATTATACCACAATACGCGATACAAGATCTACACATACAAATAACAGTGCTCTATCGGTCGCGGGCAGTTCTAGTCGTCTATAACGTCCCCCGACCGTTCGACATACGTTCGGAAATGGATTCGAAAAGTATTTACTAAAAAAAAAGCAAATGTAACTGCAGTGATGTGTTATTTAAAAAAATATGTAAAAGTATTATAGATGTTTTTCAAGTGAACGTAGTGTCCACCTGTTTTATGTATGATTTATTCAATACATTGGAAAAGTTTAATTTTGCTTATGGCAGTTAAAACGGTGAGTTTCTATGAATGAAATTTACATTGGTTTGATATTTTATTCTTCTTTAGAATTAAATTTTTGATTTTATAATTATGGCGACTGAAAACTTTGATATTATGATATTGCTTACTAATTAATAATAGGTACCAACTTACCAAACGTTAATAATTTCTAAGCAATAAATAAAAAACTTAACGATCTAATATTAAAAATATACATTGGTGCAGTTTTATTATGATTGTTTATTTAGTATATATCATAATATATCAATTAAAAATAAGTAAGATTTTCTATATGAAAATTTAAATGTGTAATGATTTATTTATCTATGTAACTAACAAAATGTAATAGAAAACCAAAATACTTAAAAAACCAGTACCTCAAAATTCAAATAAATTGAGCCTGAAGGAAGATCGACTGCAGAGATAGAGATAATGTAAATTTCTGTATAACTCTTTTCCTAACTACTGAGAAAAAACGAATTTGGTTTTGACATGAAGAGACAAAAACAGAAAAATAAAGAAAACCAGAAAAAAGTAAGCTATTTTTATTATCCTGCAATCTTAGACCATGTATAAAAATAATATACATATATATTATGAATTTGTAATGCTTGTAAATTAATAAACATTGTATAAAAGTTTTAATCGTTCATATATTGATTATAGAAATCAAGAGTTCAGTTAACAATAACATCAAACAATTTCTTACTTTCCTCTTAATGCATAACACGGAAGTTTTGTGTAAATTTAAAACGTGTTTATAAAAAGGTTCCATTGTTTTCCAATAACATTTGCGTTTTCCCGCGCTGACGAGAATGTTGACACGTTTGATTTTTTTTTAACGCATATGGCGTGTATGTCTATGAGGGCAGTACTTTTAAAATTCTAAACTCAAAACTAATTAGTTTATATATGTAACTATAGCGTGCTGGTCTTCTTGAATTTGTTTCGTCTCATTTTTCAAAAGTTTGAAGTTTTTGTATAACGATTTCTCTAGCTTAATTTAATATAAATAAATAAAAGGTTACAACAAGTATACAAAAAAAAAACAATTGCATTCGAAACAGTTAAATGGGGTTTATGGACGACGAAAATTCTTAAAATATATAAATCTCTTTAGAAAAATTTCTACCATGATTTATTCTTTTGACACAGCCCGGTCATAGAATTCATTTCAGACTTCGACTATCCGCTAATATCTTATTTACCGGTTCTCAAATGAACCTGATAATGTGACTTGTTTTATGCCCTCGTTGTACAATTACTATTGCGATGACAGATATCTTTTAATTATTTCACTTTCAATTTCCAATGGGCGTCGTGTATTAACATGTATTGACTATATACGCATTTGGTAAGTACAAGCTTACCCGAGGTCAATGAATTGGCGCTTATTGTTCTAGTCACGGTCGAAATCACTATAATTGCTGTTTTCATTAACAATTAATCGACTATCAAATTAAAGGAAAACGCATTCGAATAAGTAATGTTATTTATATGTATATATAATATTAGAGCGGATGTGATTTTAGAGTTTTCGAATTGGTGCTTACAAATACCAGTTTTAGAGACATTAATTGACATGGCGTTTTAATTTAGGCGTGTGATATTTATATATGTTATGTGCACTATTAATTGTTTAAGGAAATAATCATCTAAAGTAATCACGTAATTATAGAATTCATTAACACCTACGTTGCATTCAATTTACCTGTTTAATAAATTTCAAAACACCAATCAATGTGCAAATAGAACTTTAACCGATTTAAATAAGATATTAGTTTTTTTTCATGTGTTTATTATATTATTTTTATAATATAATATGATAGAAGAATGGATGGAAAAAGTTGTTTCATACGACATCAGCGCGAACGGAACTGCGCGTAAAAACTAGTAGAACATAAAGCTATTTCTGCGAATACTGAATACGAAACCAAAGATGTTCCGTGCTGATTTTAAAAGCTGTATTATTTGAACCTAACCTATTCAAATCAATTATCGTATAAAGTATTTTTTTCAGTTCTATACTATCACCTTATTTTTTCTTAATTTTCCAATCCATGTTTGATTAGTTAGAAAGAGAGACATTTAAACTACTTCCGAAGCGAATATCTCACCAAAATATTGATGTAATTCATGTAGTAACCTCTATATCTGTTTTGAACACCTATCTAAAGTTACCCCACACACTTTTGTGCATTGAAGTATTATTCATACTTTAGTTAAATGTACAAAGTGCCACCTCTGTTTGGGAGTTCACTTATCAGTTTCAAAGCAACTACTAACAAATTTCATTTACACACTCGTAGTGTAATAGTCTCCTAGTAAAACAGCTATAATAAAGCTGTAAATACTCGTAGATACGAGCAAAGCAGGTGGAAAGAAGTGGTCTCAGCATACTTCCCTGGTAGTATAGTGGTCAGTATACTAGCCTGTCAAGCGGGAGACTGGGGTTCGATTTCCCGCTGGAAAACCAGGAGAAAAGGCGTGATTGAATGTGTGTACGAGCAAACGAGACGGGAAGCAAATATGTCCTTTTTAAGGAGGAATCCCGTATTCAGTAGACCTTCAAGAGCTGATCGTGATAAGACGGACGCGACCAAAGAGCTATTGTTACATATTCGTACACAATACCAAGGAATTACATTAGATATACATATTATGTACTCATACTTTGTTGGAAACCGATTCTGTGCAATTTATTTACTTATTTGATATATATATTATTATTGATATATTTATTTATTTGATACTATTTATTTATTTGAAAATCCCCCAGTGTCTGAATACTAAGGTGTACAACCAATATGTGTTACCAGTGATGACTTAAGGCTCTGAGACGTGATGCTTCACAAAAGGTCTTTTTCAAAGGCTGGAATTCGATTGGAGAGGCCTATGTTCAGCAGTGGACAGCTACGGGCTAAAATGATGATGATGATGATTTATTTGAGAATTAATCAAATAATATCAACCATTGTATAACGGTAACATTTATATAATATATGTTTTATATTACAGAAGTTGTAATTTTAATTAATTAAGATTTATTATCGGAAATAATATACTGCCAGTTGTCAGCTATGAGAAATGAAGAAATTACATTTTAGAGAAAAAATATATTTTAATGGCGACAAAAGGTTTTAAAGTATCATAACTGTTGGCGACATTGTATTTCGAACGCTATCAATTCGTATCGCTGCCAGCACACTGCGAAATGTTACCAATGCCGATGATGTTCTAATTTAGAATTTGTGTTATTGGGCAAATGGCCTACTGTTATTTACTCTTTTGTTTTATATTATAGCCTGATTGGTATCTCAGTCCTTAAAGCCAAAACCTTATTATGAAAAATTGTCTACTCTCCTAACCACATAATCCCTATCGATTTACAGAAAGATAACTGTTTTGCAATATAAAACATTCAATGAATTTATACCGCAAAAAGGTGCGACTTCCATATGAATATAGAGGTACATAAAGCACTAAGGATTTTATCTCTACATTAAGCCATGAATTGCCTTTAGTAGACAAACTCTAGGTATTACGTCAGCTTTTATATGTGGCCTGTAAAAATTAAATACATAAAATACATTCCCGATTGCATTAGATACCACAAACTGTTCTGACCGCCCGTTGCGTCGGCCCATACTGACGGCTTGTTAAAAACAGGTTGTTATATTACTTATCTGACTCAATTCTATATTAAATATCTAAACAGCTTATATGAAACTACTCTCCCATAAAGATGAAATTACTACAGAATTTTCGGAAACGCGTGGAAGTCTGATATCAATACTTTTCCAGAGATTAATCAAAACTCATCCTAACGAGTATACAACGAGATGATTATGACCCATGATGATGTTGATAATTACATAGCATTACATTACATTGTACAGCAGGAGTGGCAGTATCAGAAAAAGGAAGATCTTCCAACCAGACGGGTGTTATCTCTGGCAAGGCCTGCCACTGCCGCGACGGTAGATGTCGGGACGTTGTACATACGCTAAGTCGTATCAAACTTCATGAGCGTGATTCAGACTCCTACTATCATCACTTTAGTACTGCGCCATCTGTTGACGGTGCATGATACTACGTAGTGAAGTAGGTCACCACGGGACCAATATCTGAAACGCAACAACAAAACAATCTCGATAATAAAGGTTATATAACACTACAAAAGGAATATTAGGCACAATAGTACACAACTTTGTTACTTACGACTGATTTCTTGTGGTATTTTCCATTAAAAATCTAATAATATTTTTACAACAATAAATAGAGATTATTTATATGTTAATATTGCTCGTCTGGCCGATAAGCGTCAGGTGATTTCTGAATTAAAATAGTATAGATAACTGTGAATATCTTAATTTTATTGGTTCGATAATCGCGACCGTAGAACACACCCACACGTCATTGTACTATAGATTGTCGTAATAGATGCGTATTTGTATGCCTACTAACGAAGTTATTTTTGTGCCTATAGTGGAAAGCTGATAGTATAATTTAATGAATAGTTTGTAGTGTAATCAATTATTAATATACGTCGTATACCAATAATTGACTATCGAGGTGGCCAACCGGTCGATCGCGATCGCGAATATCCTATAAGGGTAGACAGAGACCATATTACATACTACATACATACATACATACAGTCGCGCCTCTCTCCCATTGGGGTAGGCAGTGACCACTTCTTTCCGCCTGCTACGATCGTTTAATGTACTAGTAGTTATCCGCAGCCCAACATTTCGCCACCGAGGGCAACGAGACGTATCGGGTGGCGAACGACGTCACCGCCATTTAATGTACCTAATAATAATATTTATATGTAAAAAAAGTACGTAGAAAATATTGTATCATTTCTCTATCGCCGTTCCATCGCGTTATTTATTTAAAATTTCAAGAAGTTTGTAACTAGTAGATCGCACAGGGTTTCGTCAGTAAACAGTAGATCTTTGGTCTAATCAAGTTGGCCACCCCTGGTATACGAGATGAACTCTTTGTTAAGCATCATTTACCACGGCCGGTTCTTAGATGAGTTAAACTATTAATATCTAGTTTATACTATGTTTGGAAAGCCCGTAAGACAATGAGTCTCGACTGGTGTCATTCTAACACCAGTCGTATACGACAATAGTCGTATACGGGACTACGTGGAGACGTCAAACGTCAGACAGTTATCTTAAACCACCTTACAGCAATCCCAGAAATAACAGCAGACCCCGTCTTCGGATAGAATAGTGCTAATGAAGAATGAAAAGTAATGATAATGAAAAAGAATCTGAAACCTGAATGCAGTTTATTCGGAATGAATAATTTTTATACCATTTTACGTTTTCCCTAAGCTTTTTTCGTCATGATTGACAGACTTGTTGTAGATTCTTTGGTATGTAGATGTTTTTCATGTTATAATGGATAGAACCTTGCCTTTCGATCCTCACTCTAGCACACTAACACAGCCGAATGTTAGTAATAATCATTCTAACATTTAGTTTACACTTAATTTCGTGTTCTTTCTGATTCTCCACATTGTGGAAAAGCCGTAAAGTGTGGATAAATCAGCAATTTCATAAAATTATTGCAAGAGAAGCTGTATATTTCGGCTACTAGTATGATTGTTACTGCTTTAGTTCAGATTTAACAGACATCCACAGAAAGTAAGACTGCCGCTAACGGAAAAAACCTAATATTTTTAATACGTATAGATTTATAGTAAACTTTCTGTTACTGATAAATAATTCCCAGTAGCGTTTGTTCAATTGCATTATAAAAAAATAAATGAGTGAAGATAAAATATTTCGGTATTTCCATAGTGTTTTATTTTGAACCGTTATCGGTACAACTGTCATTATCTTAATTGGGCAAATAAAAGTTTTTTTTTAATTTTGTATTTAACTGTTGTGAAATTATCATCTAAGTAGCATATGCTAAATCTAAATATACATAATAAATCATCTAGCAATACATTTGTAATAACATCAAGCTCTTATTCGAGACCGTAAGATACATCCTATTTTAATAGGCATCACTTAAATATATTTTAAACAGAATTCTGAAAAATTGCTCTAAATTTCTAAAAATTCGATACTGATTTTCGTGAGTTCAAAATTGATTAAGTGTCTCTAGGAAAACTAGTTTTAATAAATGAGTAACAAAACAATATTTCTACCAAATCCTAAAATATTGACATAATATATACGTATGTCTTAAAGAGAAATATCATCATGTATGGTGACTGTATGCACGGATCGTATCATGCCTACCCTCTGTTTATAATATGGGATAATGTCATAATCATGTACGTACCTTCATATTTGTATATATGATAACTACTCATAATTAATTTTAGTTTTTTATTATTGTTAGTTTATTGTTGTAAATTTTTTATTTTTACTATATAGATGACAACACTGATGTTCGTTAAAATGACATTTGTATTTTTTTATTAATAAATAAATAAAATCTAGAAACCTAATCGGTAATATATCAGTAACTTCCTTGGACTTGTAGAATTTCATCGGCAGCACTAATCACTACATATAATCTGCCAATGCTTGACTGGTCTCTTTTTAAAGAAGCTACAAAATATTGTTGTATCTTATGACCTCACTTCATCCCCAGTCCATATTCATCCCCACTACACGGCACGGACCTCCCCTTATGAAAAGGGGAATTAGGCCGTAATCTACAACACTGGCCTAGTGCAGATTGGTAAACTTAACACACCCATGCGGCTATGCGGGTTTCCTCACGAAGTTTTCCTTCTACGTTGAATACATTGGTGTCTACAATATAGACCGTGCATAAGTTTGAAATAACCCCGAGATCGAACGCGCGATCTCTTCGATCGCAGATCATACAAGTGGTACTAGCACTTGATCACCAATGTTTAATACCAATTGACCTCACTTACTGAAATAATATCACGGTATGATCCGATATTATATTGACATGCCTCAAACCGGCTTGAATAAGCCGCATAACGACAAAATACCAATTGCACAAACTCTACATTTTACATTTGCAAAGCTACCGATCGTATGACTTTTTCAATGACTTCTTATTCATTGAATATTCAATGAATTCTTCTATCGTCTATAAAAAGCAAAATTCTTAAATTGCAATCATTAACGTCATATACCCCACACTTTATTACCAACAACAACGTCGGAACCCATAAAATAAAACGAATACTTATGGCGTTAACACCAGCTGCATATAATCCGATCAAAGTAGCCGGCTTAATGCGACATGATTGCGATGTCATATAAATCAATTTCAATTCTCTGGGACTGCAGGCCATATAAATTAACACGTCTTATACTTAGACAAGCTCGCACCCTTTCAGCTAACTATGGCGAAATATATCTGTGGCCGTGTCTGGTTGTTGAATAACCTCTGAATAATGATCATATTCTAGGAGGATGTGAAGTATGAATGAAAATCTTAATTTTTTATTCATCTATTATTCATTTCTATTAATCTGTTATTCTTCTTTCCATTTTAATCGAAATTAGTGTCAAATTTAATACAGCCATATGTTATAAAAGTAACAAATACTTATTACTTCACTATTTCCATACAAATATTCACCAGTGTTAGTTAGTGTTACCAGATTTAAATCCATTCCATAGAAGAGGTACGAAAAAAAAGAAATTTCTTCTATTATATTATATATTACTTCTAGATAAATCTGTAAATCCATTCAAAACTTTTTTAAATGCTTCATTTATCTTAAACTACTGTAAATATGATGTAGATCTACGAAAAAAATCCATCGATCTGGCAACACCACATTTACAAGTATTGCGTCCCTGGTCCACAGAGTATAAAGCAGGATAGTGCTACTTGACACTGTCTTGATAATGCTCATCGGACGATTACCTCTTTTTTAGACATCTTGTAACATGCCTGCAGCGGGACTGTCCATAATCACTTGAAAATCGGAATCTAAATAATACTTAGAGACACTCTATACTCAAAATGAAATCTAGACGCAAACTACATTTGGCTTGTCTTCTTTTCGGAATCATTAAACACAAGCAGCCAGCGTACTTATACAACAAACTGGATGACTAGTAGAAGTGACTAGACTGCGCAATGTGACCGACTAGACTATGCCCACAGTAGTTTTTAAGCGGATAGCTTAAAAAGCTGCTTTTAGGAGTATTTTCAGGTACATGGCTTCCAAGTCAATCTTCCACCACCTATAAGTTGTATTATAATGACAGGCTCATTCAAAATACGTCTGGGGCAGTACCTAACTGATGACCAAAAACGTTGAGGCAACGTGAATGCGGACACCTCCATCATTTTAGTGTGCCGCATAGTTCAGCATAAATTAATGTGTTGCCACTTTATGACTGAATATAATGATCTGAATAGATTGAGAATTATAGAGTGACATAAGTAAGAATGTCCCGATATAAATGTTAGATTAAAACTTTATGTCAGTTCTTACGTCTGTTTCCTATAGTTAACTATTCCCTTCTTCCCTTTATTTCCTCGTCTTAATTAAACAAATGATACTAAATATTTTACATATTCTTATCCATTCTTACACATATCACACACACTTTCATACATTTAGGGGTACATATCACAGTACATATTTAATTACGAGAAAATGTGGTACGCTCCATATCTGAACGACACGACCAAAGATCCAGCAGAATACCAGCATCGAGTATACTGCCTGGGATCATGCTGAGCTGGGTTCCCATTTCGTACATTTTTTCCTCCTTTTATCTTTATTTTAGCTGTATCAACTAAACGTTTTCTTTCTTTCTCTCTTTAAATAATTTCGATAAATAGAGTTAAAATTTTAGTCACGAATTTAAAAACCATCGAACTCATATAGAATAGTTTTAGTTTAACAATCAATCAAATTCCTGATTACTTAACCGTTTCACTTTATTTCGTCAAAATGTCAATGTCCCGTATAAAATGACTAAGCCGATGCTTGTTAATTTATTTATTTAATCGTCTATTGTTTTGCCACGTTCTTTTCGAATGATCGTTAAATCCCATTTAAGTGGAGTGAGTAGCCATTGAAAAGTACTTAAGATCGCTTCAGTAGTTAATTCAAAATGGCTTTATGGGATCTGGTGATTTTCACTATTATATTAAAGTTACATTCGAAGCTACTTCTTATCATCCTCGTATCTAATATTTGTTAGAAGGAAGAAGACAAAAGTATACTTCTTATATCTCATCATCATCATCATATCAGCCCACCGACGTCCACTGCTGGACATAGAACTCCTCTAATGATCGCCACAATGAGCGGCTATGAGCCGCCTGCATCCACCGATTGCCCGCGACCTTCACCAGGTCCTCGATCCACCTAGTCGGGGGTCTACGCGCATTACGCTTTCAAGTTCGGATTCGCCGGGTTCTTATGTCTATATAAGTATAAATAAGATCTATAGATCTCACGTTCCCTAGATTTACGTAACCACGCGAAACAGTTGTTACATTTTGATTCATCGCAAAGTTATTTTAAGTTGTAATATTTGGACGGTGGGTATTTCTGGGTGGCGCCAGCATAATAATAGCGTCACTCGGTCTCTGCCCATTAGTGTCGTGAGAATTAGCAGAGACGACCAGAATAACGGGAATAATAATAATAATAATCAGAATAACGGGAATAATAATAATAATAATCAGAATAACGGGCAGCAGCGTAATGCTCTTATAAAATCAAAATGCCAAACGTTGAGATTATGGCAAATTTGTTTTTTTTTTGTATTAAGAAGGCCAATTAATGTACTTCCACGGGACGATGATAATAATGATGAAATTGTGATTCCTCCCATACATTTTATTTTTATATTTTTATAAATTATGAACGCATTTTATTAGCCCCAGATATTGAAATTCGAAAAGCTGTGCTCCTAATTCGTAGCGTGATATCGGTAATGATGTGATTGCATCACATTAGTGTCCAATGATAACGATAACATTATTAACAAATTCACGTCTTGCCGAACTCGTTCCATTTCCTGGGTTTTCAGGTCACACTGTATCAGAGCTTCGGTGTTTGGATTCGCAATTTTATGCTGCGAATTCAGTACGACAGCTGCTCGTACTAATCCCTTGATTAAATTTCAAAGCCTATTTCGAAATGCACTTTCAAAACAAGCTACGAACCACATACTATTCAAAGATAATATTTCATCATAATTCTGGATACTTTTAAAATGTCATATTGATCTAGTTTCAACGTACGATTTACTGGTATCTTAGAATTATCTAATACAAATAAATCGTACTTTGAAACATAAATAAATAAATGACTCGGGTATGAAATTCGTGCATATCATACAAACTTTTCCTTTATCTGGATTTGAATTCAGGACAGTACGACACGGAACGCAAAATCATTAGGAACTGCCATAATATACTAATGAGTAAAAAACTAAAAATCCCAACTGTGGTAGAAAATATCAATTTTAAATTATTAAAAACGTTATAGGTACAATTATTTTTTTTCAGCCCTCACATTAAAGGGCATAAATTCGCGATTTTATTTTTTAAGAATTTTATGTAGCAGTGACACTCGCGCCATCAAGATGAAACTAATAGGTTATGGTTTATCAAAATCAGTTGAGCCGTTCAGTAGTTATGTGCGGACATAAGAACGGACATACATACATACAGGTCAAATACGGAACCCTCCCTTTGGGCTTCGACGCGATCGAATGAAAATAGATAATTATATTAAAAAATATATATATTGCAGATATGCCAATATGGTTTAAAAATATTAGTCTTTTCATAAACTTTATTTTTTTTCAGAACGACGACTAGCAGTTAAGATATAAGAATTTAAATATCAAAATAACAAAAAATAAGCTCAATGATGGCGTACTTATCTCCAATGATCACTATTGACACGACCAGCCCAAACAGGTACCAAATCAAAGGGTTCCGTGGCGCGCCAATGTTTGATGGAAAGTTAGTCCAAACACGGGTCGGTTTATGTAGAACATTTGGTCGAACGCCTCTGTGAGTTGAGGCCCATTTCCTGTTTGGACACGATAAGGGACTGTAAATAACGTGTTCGACATGGTGGGACGTACCATTTTTTTTAGAATTTTTACTTTCATTCAACCTGTGGAGGATAGATAAAGAAATGTAGAGCAATGTTAAACAATAAGTATATACATCAATCACGCCGATATCCCATAAGGGTAGGCAGAGACCACTTCTTTCCACCGCCTTGCGAGATATTAGTATCCTATATACTATAGTCCTTTTCTTAAATTCCATATTTCTTGCCTAATATACCGTTCCTACTTCATCCTCTTTCCTTTCCTTTCTACTAAGCCGTGGGAATGCAATGACGAACTTTAACACTTTTGAACCTTATAAAATGGCGGCGTCTTGGTTCGCCACCCAGCGTTTCGCTGCCCGCGGGGGCAAAATGTGGGCTGCGAATACAGACTTTGCTACATTAAACGATCATAACAGATGCAAAGTAAGTATATTCAACGGAGAAGGAAAGCTTCATAAGGCAACTTGCATGTACGCATGGATGTGTGAAGTTTACCAACCCGCACTAGGCTAGCGCGGTAGACTAATGTCTATTCCCCCTCCTGATTAGGGAAGGTCGGTGCCCTGTGAGTGATAATATGCACATGATTTTGAAAAGACAGATGCGTTGCCTTGGATTCGAACTGGAGATCTATGACTTGAAAATGCATGAACATACCACTAGCCTATCACTGCTTCTTAAAATAAATCGCAATATGAGGTAATAATTTGAGAGTTAAATCAATGGCATTTAATTACATTATTAATAAGAACTGTGAGTTATTAAATAAAAAAGAAGTTTGAAACAGGATTATTAAATCTTAATTATTTAATTTCAAATTATAGAATATAGCTATGATTACTCTCCGACGCTTTACGCGTTCAAAAATCATGTTCATCTATTTCTCCGTCACTAAGAATAAACCAAGAAACATATATATCTATATAAATATGAGCTCGTTATATCAGCTAAATTCAGCTTTTAAAAAATCAGGTATGCAGATACCTTTTTGAGGTGACATTGGTGCTGATTCTGTTGTAACAGAACTAAAATTGGTCCCTTTCTATCTTTTACTAATGTCAAACGCCAAAACGAGATAGCAAACATTTATAGCGAGTACCCGCCTAAGTTTCTGTCAAACGGTTCAAAATAATGTTGCGTTTTTGCGTACCTTTATTCCGTATATTTCGAGATCGCGTCTAAATCTTTTAATTTTGACGTTCCTGAACGAAACTGGCAGCACCAAAATTGTAGGTATTCATTTTGGCGTTTGACATTGGAAAGAGATAAGGCGGGACTAAGTTTGGTTAAGTTTTGTTACAACGGAATCAGCACTTTTTTTTAAATCCGCCATGTAACAATGTCAACCGCGAAATCCTCATTCAATATTCGTAAATAAAATTATACCGTTAAAAAGAATTAAATTAGCGAGGGAGTCCTTCAAGCCTGTCTGAGCCGAGGGTATAAACCTGACTGTTTGACGTTACATTCTCCATGGTGCGGCTTATCCGCTGACACCTCATTTGTGAAGGGTATCGCGAATACATGACGTTTCTGTAATTATTTTTACGATGATCGAATACGTCTCTGGATTAATAAAGTTGTTATTTAAAAAGAAAATAAGCAACATTTTTCAAAATAAGCAAAACACAAAGACTTTACTTTTTAATTTAAAACCAATACATGATTTAACTTGGTAGTTAAAGGTGCATAAATGGATTTCATTTTTCGTCATAAGATCGTACTCAAAATATAAATAGTTTTCTTATACTAGCGATTGTCTTAATTAGTAGCTTTACAGATTATATTATGAATTTATACATACATACATACAGTCACGCCTCTTTCCCATTGGGGTAAGCAGAGCCCACTTCTTCCCACCTTCTGCAATCGTTAAATTATATTATGAATTTATCTCTTAATAAAAAAATATCAATATATCTCTCGATCGTTTGTCAAATTATTGGGTCCACAAAAAATGTTTTTATTTTACACCATGTGTGTAGCAAAGTTCACTAAATTCAACATTTATAGAGTACAACGTTGTATATACGCCATTTATCCCCAGTCCATAATCGTCCCCACTACAGGAGCAAGGACGGCCCCTGATCAGGATTGGGGTTAGGCTGTAATTTACAACGTCGGTCTAATACGGATTAACTTTCATACCCGTGCGGGCATACAAGGTTCCTCACGAAATTTTCCTTACTTGGTACGTACGGGACCGGTAACGAACCCATGACCTAATGATTGCGTGTCGTATCTAGCACTACTAAACACCTATATACTTATATTGATATCTAAATACAGGTCAGGGTATACTTAGTCTTTTAACCTGTCCGGCAAATAGACTTAAGTAAGCGCGTACGCGGCCCCGGCACCCCGAGCTCCTACTACTATCTCTTCCTACTCCTTCCGAGATAGTAGTATCCTGTATCCTATAGTCCTTTTCGTAAATTCCATATTCCCTGCTCAATACACCTTTCCTACCTCATCCTCTTTCTTTTCCGTGGGAACGCAATGAGGAACATTAACACTTTTGAACCTTATTAAATGGCGGCGTGGTACGCCACCCGACACGTCTCGTTGCCCGCGGGGGCGAAATGTGGACTACAGATAGCCACGTTGCTACAATAAATGGTCGTAGCAGTCTCTACCTACCGTTATGGGATATCGGCGTGAGTGATATCCCATATATATATGATATCTAAATTTACTATACTCTAAGTCAGCATAAATATCTTCTCAATTCCAGTTTACATTCATTTATCATTTGTACAGACAGAAAAGTATTTTTAATAAAACAGTGCTAAAATTATGATTGACTGCAGTATTGTCACATTGATATTGGTGGTAATTCTGCGGTAAAAGAATTTATTTAAATTTAGTCTCTCCCTAACTTTTTCTAATGTCAAACACCAAAACGAGATAGTTACAATTTTGGTGCTGTCAGTTTCGCTTAGACACGTCAAAAGATTTAGACGCGATCTCGGAACATACGGACTAAAGATACACAAAAATGCAACATGTCTTGAACCGTTTAACAGAAATGTAGGTTGGTACTCGCTATAAAAGTTTGCTATCTCGTTTTGGCCTTTGACATTAGAAAAAGATAGAGAGAGAGTAGTTAAGTTCTGTTACAACAGAATTAGCACCATTTACTACGTTTTCATGTATAGTTACTGTGTGGCGCCAACATATTAATAGTGTCTTCCCGTGAGTGCTGTGAGAACTGGCTGTGAGATGAACCAGAATACACTCACGCCTGTATCCTATAGGGATAGCCAGAGATAACAATTCACCGCATATTACCATCGACACACCTCTCTCGCCTCCTCCACATTTATACATCTTTTCATATACTTCCATCCATTAAGCAAACTTAACCTTTTTGAAACAAATTATTGATTTGATTGATTGATTGCACATGCAATGATTAGATTGAAACATCTTGCACGTAGACATCAGACATTAACGCCAATTTATCCGCTAAAAACAATAATCGCATGTTATTGTCTAGTCTTCTGAACACGACCGATTTGATTAATCGATAATATATCGATAAACTTATCAATTGTGTCGATTCCTTGTGTGGGTTGAGGTGACATCGGCTCGATCATGATTCTGAGGACATAACATTATTTTATTGACCTTTTGTATCGTTTTATTGATTCGTTAATTTTAATAGACAAACTGATATTAATTTAAGACACAATTTTAGATAGGTATATTGAATTTGTATAGCTTTATTTAAGAAATATACATAAATAATTGATAACGTAATAGATAAGGTTTCGTCCTTTCGATCGAATCGATTCGATTGAAAGGTCTCTGATTCAATTCCCGGTTGATACGCTAAAATGGGTTCCGGTTAGTATTTCAACAACGCTGATTTTTGGGTAATTGTGAGGGCTTACGGAAATGAAGACAAATGCCAATCATCTTAACCCGCCCTAAAGTTACATCTCTTCTAAAAAAATCCGGTAACCTTACACAAAATTCAGGATAGTGAAAGAAATACGTAAATTTATGATCATCCATGACTTTCATTTTACATTCCCGACTTTTACAAATATGAGAAGTTTATGGTGCTTCAGGATAAAACTAATCAAATGATGACGACATATATCTTCGGTTCACCCATGATGTTGGGTGATTGATGAGGTTATAATAATGAAGAGTTATTTATGATAATGGAAATTAGCGTGAACATAAGTCATGAATGGTATAGCATACAGGGGGCTTTGCTGAATAACTCTGGAGTTTAGACTTCACCCCTTTCCTTTAAATTCTATTATTAAATAAAAAAAATATGTCCTAAAATACATACATACACTCACGCCGATATCCCATAAGGGTAGGCAGAGACACATACTACATACATACATACAGTCACGCCTCTTTCCGTTAAAAATATTAAAGTTCCTCTTTGCGTTCCCGCGGCTTAGTGGAGAGGAAAGGAATAGGATGAGGTAGGAAAGGTATACTGAGCAAGGAATATGGAATTTTGGAATAGGATTATAGGATATAGGTTACTACTATCTCGGAAGGAGTAGGAAGAGACAGTAGTAGCTCGGCGGGCCGGGGTCGCTTACCCGTATGTATACTTAAGTCTATTTGCCGGACAGGCTAAAAGACTAAGTACTCCCTGACCTAAGCTAAGCATAGATATTATGGTGAATCCCCCCTGTAATAATAAAAAGCGTATAACAAGTAAACGAATCAGACCGAATACATAATTTTATGACTAGAAAAGTGACAAAGAAGTGGTTAATGAACGTATGGTTGTTTATAATATTTCTAACACCTATCTGTATTTCAACTTATCCTTCAGTCAAACACATATCTGCTGACGTCTCTCAGTGGGCTCACCTCTCACGTTCACAACTCAAAAGGATTATTTCCGAATCGGAATGTGTTTAATTCTAATGGAGTGCGAAGCGTGTGCACGGAGCGTATCCGTGGAACTTCGCCAGGGTTATCGATTCATTTATTAGAAATACGTTTCATGAGAGTGAATAATGAATATGTATTTCTGGAGAGTATGGTAAAACATGTTAGGTTTTACAGAAATATATGCGCATAGCTCGGCTGCATTAAGCATAAAAATTATTAAAAAATATAGAAAAATAGTTTTAAGTCAGATTATAAACACCATGGTCATAGGTCATAAACACTTCATGAAAATATCACCATAATTTTAATAAAGTGTTATCAGTATAATATCTAAATATTCATAAATATTAAACAACTTTTATATTTACATTATGATATTTAAAAAAATTAAATGTTAATTAATATCATAGGAAAAAGAAAAATATTTAATATCAGCAGCATTTATCAATTTTTCGTGATTTTATTTGAGTACTTTTTTTCTAGATAAAATAATAATAATAATACTAAGTAAAATAATAATAATACCATGTATAATAACACATGCAGCAACAATACAATTAAAATAAAAGCTTTTCTAGCAGTTTTTCCATTTTCAATATTTTTATATATATATTTTGTAATTCTACCACGGAACCCGTGTCTCAATCGTGCTTAAGAACTTTTGTAATAAGACCACCTAATGTATACTTTTTTCCTTACATATCATATTAGTGTGCAATAAAGAGTCTCTCAATCTATCAATTTATGGTACTAAAAACTTATTAATTTCAGTATTAGGCTTTTGGTCATGCTGGATTTGATTTCCAATACGCAATGTGCGAATATGAATGATTTCAACATTCGATCTAAGAATAACTACTAATGTTTAATGCAAATGCAAATTTAGTTGTACAATAAATAGCATAAACTAAATAGTATATATAAAGTAAATATACTAAATTTAATATAATAAATATATTAAGTAGTGTAGTAGTATAGTAATAGTATTAGTTATGATTCGTATTCGAATTCGGATAAAATCTTTTATTCGAATAATCGTTACTAATTAGTAAAATATAGATGTAACAGTTGTAAGCAAAGGTATCACGTTCACCGTCTGCCGATTCGGTCGCCTTCAAGTCGAATGATTTTATATGCATTCGAATAATTCGAATGGTTTATTACTTCGAATGAATTCATTCATATTATTCATATTCTCGTATTGCTAAAACTTATTTTTCAAAATATGAAATTCTAATTTATCATTAAAAACCAGCTCAAAGACGTCCACTGCTGGACATAGGCCTCCAACAATGATCGCTACACCGAACGCATAGGAGCTGCCTGCATCCACCCATTACCCGCGATCGTCAACAGGTCATCGGTCCACCCAGTCGCGGGTCAACCCGCACTACGCTTTCCGGTTTCGAATGCTAATTATTCGACATTAATACACATCATTCCCACGAAAAAATACAACACGGAATCCACCAGCCTAGCAACCCTGAATAATTCAAGACGCACTCGAGATACACTAAAAGCTGCTGCGGCGTGCATCCACAGATAACGCTGTATTAAATGGAAGATTTATTTCACGCTAATGTCAAACGTATCAAGATTTATTGGGCCATTTTTAATTTTCCATCGCTTAGAAGACACGATTGATGCACATATTTTCCTTGTTGTATGTAAAGAATTTTTGTCTGAAAAAAGATCAATAGATGATGTAAGATTCACTTTCAATAGGACAACCGCACGAGGTGTTATATCGCAGATCTAATGGCTAGTGAAGAAAGTGTGTTCTGGAAATTTGACCACACCTACTATAAGAGCAGACTCCATGATAAATAGATTTATGTATGGGGGGCTACTGCATGCAGGAAATGACCGGAAGGCGGATTTCTCGAAATCTTTGAATGCAACTCTATTTATTTTAAACACGAACAAAACTTTTCCAATAAAATTTTGTGACTATATAGCATTTAAAAAATTTCCCCTCTGCGTGATGTATCCGTAGATAACGGTTACCCTCGTTTAATATGTACTACAAAAATTTTATGACTAGAAAAGTGATAAAACTGAATTGAAGTAGTTTGTTTGCATTCAATCTAAGAGTAATCAAAGTTTACTAGGTACACACAATAACAAAACGGTGTTTGTTATTTTTTTTTCAGTTTTAAAGGCGTATTATTAGTCATGTGCAAGTGTGCGTATTTTTTTCATTAGGAATACAAATTTTGGTGAAGGACAATCACAAAATTACAATACTCGACGAGGCTCATTCTGAATTTTTTTTATAAGTTGGCTCGATATATTGCAGTTTTCTCGCTTTTTTATTTTAATTCATAATCAATATAAAGTTATAGCTCAAATTATTCGTATGTGTTCGGTTCGATTAATATCTTAAATGAATTTATAACCAACTAAAACAGTGATTCATTCAGGTAATCACGTTGTAAACAATTACATCAACTAGACAACAATAACATCATCAATCTAACGAAACAATCGAGTGTCGTTGACGCCGATCGCGTCTAAAAGGTATCGATTAAACAATTTGAATTACGGCGGCAAATTAGTCGATTATTACTTGATTTATAATGTTTACTGACTATTTAATTGAAATATGTGCGTTTCGATTTGTGTTCGGAATTTTCAATTTTTATGAAGTTTAAATTCTTACCTCTAAAACAAAGAATTAACTCTGAAATTTTTTTGATTTTTATTTGGTGTCAAATTTATAAAACATAAA
>WUAW01004174.1:46915-64460 GCA_017165845.1 Thaumetopoea pityocampa | reverse complement strand
TGGTGGGGCCGTGGGAAGGTTGGAGAGTTTTTCCTCATAATGACATGGACCGGGCTGTAGTCCACCGCGCTGGTCTACTGCGGGTTAACTTCACACGCCGTCCACAAAATCTCGCAGGCATGCAAGTTTCCTCACAATGTTTTCCTTCGCCATTTGAAACAAGTCAAAAATAATTTAATAATATGCTCACGATTTCAAAAAATCAGAGATGCGTGCCTGCCTTGGAGTCGAACTCAAGAACCATTGTATATTCATAACCACTACGCTATCACTGCATACTATAAAATGGACTATAATGATTACAATATTGATATTTAATGCATTTTAGTTTCTCTTATCAGTAGTTTAATATTTATTTATAACCAAAGACCTGCTAACTCGTTACAGTTATACGAATTGAGCTTATTATAGTTATTTGACAGCAGACCCTTAATTCGTAATAGTGTACCAGATACAGCCTTGCCTTCTTATCCGATTATCAATAGTTTGAACACTGGCCAAACAGTAAGATTTCTGGCTAGTGTCTCAATAATACTGATCTAGATTCTAAAAGGTATTAGAAAATTGTAACAGATGCCAATTACATACATACATACACTCACGCCGGTATCCCATAAGGGTAGGCAGAGACCACAGTTTGTCACATACTACGATCCTGACACACCTCTCTTGCCCCCATCCACATCCATACACTTTCGTCGATTAAGGGTGCTAAGAACTTGGCCTTTTTGAAACAAGTTAATGGTCAAAGTAAGTTTTTCCTGGGCGCGCCCTTCCGACACTTCCACTCACATTTGCCCGGTATATTTATTCCGTCAATCGAATCTCACTCATTCTTTCTAAATGACCAAACTAAGATGCCAATTAGTCATGTGAACTCATCTCTAAATTAAATCTTAAGAATAATATCATATTTGATTAGTTCTTAAATACAGTATGTAGAATTTTCTATAACCCATCATGTAAATTAACTTTTAAAGAAATTGTATTGATATTACGTTTTTTGAGCGCATAGCCTCGTCAGCATGCGTTATTATGAAATGAACACATTTCTAGCGCATAGCACAATTTATATCACTTCATAAGATAAACGTATTGATGTTTTTATTACGACCATATTTTTTATAGGATTTTATAAAAAGTATGATCTTTATTGACCGTCAAATTAAAGGAATTTCATCTTTACACTAATCGTTTTAAGAATCATCCAATGGATGACTTCCCAACTTTGTCCCATTTGTTTTTGTAATTTGTTTTCCATTGATTATATTGACTTTAATAGCGTGTTTATGGGCAATTAACTTGGACCTTTTGAGAATGAGATTAGCTGAAATATGGCTTACTGTGTGGGTGTTCGTTTGTGCAACAATTTATGCTATATCTTAAACTTAAATAAGGTAGATCTGAGAACTTAAACAACTGAATTTACTACTAGCCATTTCAACAACTTAATGTCACTTAACATACAATATAAATGGCTATGTTTGGGGCTTTTTATCCCAAAAGAGGATGGCTGTAAAAACAACCAACTGTTGTAAAGCCTGAAATGAACAAGGTATGGAAACTAGTCACCTTACCTTGTATCTGCTGCCAGCTCTGTTTAATGATACCTTAAACTTAAATAAGGTAGATGTAAGTACTTCAACGGCTGGCTTTACTACTAACCGTCTCAACAAACTTAATGTCACTTAACATACAATAAAAATGGCTATGTTCGGGGCTTTTTATCCCAAAAGAGGATGGCTGTAAAAAGAACCAACTGTTGTAAAGCCTGAAATGAACAAGCTTTGGGAAGTAGTCATTACCATGAATCCGACAGCTGTGTTCTAGATAACTATTGCATTCCAATTAGATGGTAAAGTAAGTACGACAGCCATAGGCAATAGACGCATAACAACTATTTCCTTAGGAGCAGCAACGAATCGTCATTAGGATCGGAATAGTACGTGCATTAATCATTTGTGGCAGCACTAATTGTTATCTTACATAATTAAAAAATGGAATAACATATAAATGTAGCAAATTCGAACCCGGACGAGGCAAACTCAGTACACTACGACCAAATCCCCCTGACGAGGGAAGGGCCATGCCCCTATAGTGAGGATGAATTTAGACTGAAGATGTTGATTACAGCAAATTGAGGTGGTCCAGAATTCACACAGTACATATGGACCAATAAGAAAGAAAGATTCTCGAATTACAAGCACCGAATGAGAACGCTAGCGTAGGTGAAACTTCCACCTGTTGCTCTGATAGTCGCTGGTGAATGCGAGATGCTAATCTAGTGGTAAAAAACTATCAACCTTGGCATTAAATACGAGGAGGCCTTTTTGCACGTATAGAAAATACCTGAATGCATACCGTTATACTGAGGGCATGACGGAGCGGTTATGTGGGAGTTACTCTCACTAAAAACCACATAACGACTATCTCTGGCCCTTGTGCCAATCCGCGTGCATTCTGGGTGATAGGGGAAGGCTTATAGTATTACATTTGCTTTCGAGATCATTAGTACCTAAAATACAATGTTCACACTTAAATCTGAGCTTAATACTGCGAAATTTTTGTGACAATATATTTAGTAGAGTGGATAGTAGCCGCTTTCAAATTGCTATTAATACATTAATATTCGTTATAAATATTAATATTGGTTATAAATATTAATTAGTAATATCTATTTGATAACAGAAACTATATATACTATATATTTTTTAATTATATCAGTGCTAGACTAGTTAAATTTGCATTATGAGCCAGTGTTAATCAGACGATTCGTAAGCACTTTAAGACTGAAAAATCAAATAGAATTTTAAAGAAACTAATTCAAATAAATTAATTTAGAAACAGGCTTGTTTTTGTGATAATATTGAATTATGTAGACGAAATCGCATTTCAACTATATGAGGATCCAAACTAATGTTATTTGTATAAAACAGCAAATAGTGGAATAGATTCTCTTTTTTGCACACCAATATAAAAATAAATACACAAACAAGATGAGATGAGAGATATTCATAAACAAGAAAGAGAAAGTATACCTTGGGCGGTCTTATCGCAATATGCGATCTCTTCCAAACAACCTTTGGATATATAGAATTCACAGCTAGATACGGTGGTGCATTTGTACTGTGCGTGTTCATTTAAAATTATAAATTAATTCATTCGAAATCATTATTACAACTTTGTTCAAGGTTCACGTTTATATGTATTGTGGTCCTCTTTTTCTTCTTCTACTTCTTCTTGGTGTTATTAATCACGGCTTCCATCGCCAGGGTCCACATTGTATTCCTCTATATTTCGTTATAATGTCTAAATCCCTGATTTATGTGGATGTGTGTGAGCTGTCGTTTGAATCCTTACATTGCAGTGTGACATCGACCAGAGAGATCTTAAAAAAATACTGATTAAACGCAGTTAAGTACAGGGGGTATAATCCAAATCAGTTCACTATTTGATATATCTAATATTGAACTTTACATGGTATATTATTCATTAGTACTGTATCGGTTGGTTTTATAGTAATTATAGGGCACAAATTCACTTGCATATAATACAGATAATTACAGAAGTACTTGTGAATTGTAGATTTGTGAATTGAATTCATGTTTACCTACGTCCAATTTTACTAAAATTGGTAAACCTATTTACAGCAAGTTTATGTAGCATATTCGTCGATACACATAAATGAGCTGAGAGACGACATCAACAAAAGGGTGGAACCGCTCATTCGTTGCTATATGTTTAGTTTCAGTGTATCAACAAAATGTTACCGTGAAACCGTTAATCCGTTTGCTTTGGCTTGGCTTACATAATATGAAATAAGCTTAATTACCTAAAATTTATTAAGTTGAGAAAAGTCTATGATATTCTAAAAGACCACTGACATGTTGGTTCTTTACCATCAAACAAATCAAAATTCGTATGCTCCCTTTGCAAAAAAAAATCATTATACATATATTATTACGTAGTAAATCATCAATTCTGTCAATCGTTTTCTGCTAATAAGTTTAAATATATTAATTACTTATATTCTCATATACGTAAATACATTTATATTTAATTTATATTTTAATTATACATACATATTAAATAACATAGTATTATACGAAAATAAAATCTGTCCATTGAATATTATACCATATAAACTGTAATTAACGTGTTTTTTTGAATGCCTCGGTTTGATCTAATTTTTTGGTCATATTAATGTTATCTTAATGAGCTGTCTGTATAGATCGAAATATTGAAATTGTTTTTAAATTACTTAATAAATTTATAATCAGGTATATTTTAGTATGTAGTCATCCACTAGACATCAACACCGACGTTTTTTACAACCACTAGTTTGCACGCAATAGTCGTACGTTACCCGTGCAAATAAAGAATGGGATTAATGTGCCACTGGAAAGATATCACTGGGCCTAACGATTTGTCTTTTTATATGCGGTCTACAACAGTGAGTGTGAGTGTAATAGGCACAGTGTGCGAACGAGGGGTGATTAGAGGCAATGCTATTTATATGCGGTCTACAACAGTGAGTGTGAGTGTAATAGCCACAGTGTGCGAACGAGGGGTGATTAGAGGCAATGCTATTTATATGCGGTCTACAACAGTGAGTGTGTGTGTAATATGGCTATTAGTATTATGGCCATAGTGTGCGAACGAGGGGTGATTAGAGGCAATGCTGTTTATCAGCCCATTCTTTATTTACACCGATAGTATCATTTAGAACCGTTTCCTCCAAAAAGTCCTAAGTACTTTTTAATTCCTACGGAACGTACATCTCCACTCTAATCTCATACTTCACTAAATAAGGTAATATTTTCGCGAAATATCCGAATACTACTTCAAACGATCTCCCGAACATCGAGATCCTCTGGCAATGACCGCTGCCTACTACAAATCGTAAGAAGGTATAATCCCACCGCCGTCCTTCACACATTTTGAATAACAGTGACGCTTTCAGCTTCGTGCAACTCACACAGAACTTCAGTGCAATCGGCACACACAAAGACGAAACTCTTTTCTTTTTCTTTTTTTAAAGACACCTCCCGCATTCGGTTTAAATTCCTGTGTCGGGGGGACTTCACAAACATTCAAATAACGGAAACACAGAACACCCAGACTCAGAACAACAATTAGTGGATTACACAAAGTTGTTGTCCCGTGTGGAGATCGAACCCGCAACACTCGATAGCGCAGTGAAAAAGCGGCCACTTAAACCACTGCGCTATCCGTGCAGTCAAAACTCTATTGATCGTGGAAACAGATACCGATTTCAAGAACGTGGTCAAAATAATCTTACTCTACGTTAAACCATTATTAAGGTAGTAATGTACCGAGGCCTATCCCACTACTAAATCCCGTCCTAGGACCGCCCAAGCCAAGGCATAATGGTCAATCGAGTTGCCTTTGTGCTAGTCGCCTCCTTAGTCTACAACAACTGGACAGGGTGCTACACTCGTCTCTCTTAGCCAGTAATGCTTTAAAGGCAGCAGTCTACATCAATTTTTGATCTAATTTCAAAAATACGAAAAAAAATATTGATGAAAGCTACCACTAGCTGGGTTTCCGCTTTATAGAAAAAAAAATCCGGAATATTAAACCAATTCGGTACCATTTTAAGGAAAAATTAAACCAATTTGTTTTTTATGCAAATTTGATTTTATTTATTACTTTTATTTATTTATTTAAAATTTCATACACAATATGCTAAGGCGAACTTAATTAATGTCTAAAGCATTATCTACAAATGAACCTTTAAATCATTGATACCCGAAGTGGTTTGTATCGACCCCCAGGGGTTGACGATGACCTGCAACGGGTTCACCCTAACTATCTAAATCACGTTTGAAGTTAATAAATTTACAAAAAAATATATTAACTACGCTTTGGGGGTCTACCCATAAGTGAAAAACATTACAAGTGGTCTACAAGACAAAACAGTTTCAGGACCTCTGCTTTAGATGATGCTGAAATAATAAATACGTGCACAAATGTAATCAGCAATTTGTAAAAATATAATGCGTAATATATAAGTAAAATAATAATATACTTACTCGTTGAGACGATCTCTATTTAGCCTTATAGGTAGGCTGCGAGAATAGACGTAGGTACGTATATATGTATGTAGATAATGGACGTAGAGATTAATTCGTTAGTGTTATCAAAAATCGGGATTCGGGACATAAAAGTGTTATGTTGTTGAAACACAGGTCACTATCATATCGGGACTGTCTCGGTTGAAACAAGACAGATGGTAACCCTGACCATAAGTATACTATAAGTATAATTACTATAAGTAGCTGTGCTATGAGTTCGTGATCAAAGAACTTTAATGTACTACATGTTAGAATATTTTGCAAGAATGTGCACAGCGCTCTAAACTAATTCTAGAAAAACTAATAATCTTGCTTGTTCCATTGGCGTCACTTTTTACTTGTTACATTCGTTTTGTTTGTCAAAATAAATTAAATATTTATTATATAAGTGATAAAATATTTTAAATTTCACAATCCCTCCCGGCTTGTGGCATTTAAAAGGTATACAAGTTTATCTTTATGTTTCGCGAAACCATAAAACCGATGTATAAACATTACTTTTATAGTTTCGCGTAAATTGGTTTAGGAATCGAGAAAAATATCGAGACTACTGTGCACAGTCGCCTATTTCAACAAAGTCTGCGCT
Source organism: Thaumetopoea pityocampa (assembly GCA_017165845.1). Lineage (NCBI taxonomy): Eukaryota > Metazoa > Arthropoda > Insecta > Lepidoptera > Notodontidae > Thaumetopoea > Thaumetopoea pityocampa. The sequence goes on along the minus strand of WUAW01004174.1, from coordinate 57,776 downwards.
CTACCACCAGTAAAATAATGCAATACGTGGAACTTTACACCCTTACTTAACGAGTCGGGATTATTCCATAACTAGCTTATTTATTGGATCTATTTACGAGTTAAATTCGAGTTATTGATCTATTTACGATCAAGTTGTTATCAGTTAATCCCACCGACCACGGCAGTTACGTGGCTACAAGACCCGACAGAACCGTAAAATCTTTGTAAAATACAATGAATTACTCATAAATTTGTGCTATTGATTAAGGTTGTCATTTTCGTTATTTGGTAATTCATCGTATCAATTTCATTCGGTATTTTATGGGTCGCTCCGCATTATTACCAAAACACTTGTAAATAGCAAAACAATTGACGATCGTGACCACTATTTTGAATAGTGTCAATATACACTTTGAATAATCTCAACAGACATAGAATATTCCAATAGAATATTCAAAATAATTCTATATTGTATTATCTCTAAAGTTATGTAAGCAAAAATTTATGCTTTTTTCTTCTCCTTCCTTTGTCGAGGTGATTTTTACACGAATATCACACATCAATATGGATGGAAACTCGATCCGAAAAGTTTGATGTTTTCAATACAGTCACAAGTTAAACGTTTAACTTTGGTTATTTCATCATCATCATATCAGTCCACAGACGCTCACGGTTGGACACCGGCCTCCTCCATTGATCGCCACACCGAGCGGCTATGTGCATCATATGTACCTTCATCCACCTATTGCCCGCGACCTTTATTAATTCATCAGTCCGACTATCGGGAATCGACCAAAATACAACTCCATAATTGTAGCACCAGAACGTCTGTCAGTTTTGCGGGCTATTTGCCCCGCCCACTTCAACTTTACTATCCTTTGAGCTATGAAATTAAATGAATTATATTTGCATGGAGCATGGTATGTTATATCAGTGGCTGCTTATTTATAGATGAATATTTCAGAGATGTCAGTGTAACTACTACAGTATTTGGAAAGTACCACTTTTGTTTGGACAAAGTGGAAATTAGTTTTAGTAGAAAAGTGACATAGGCTACTTTAAATATTATTAATTAAGACCGATTAAATATGCCTTTCCTGTGTGGTAGCATAAACGTGTGGTTTACACCAGCGAGGTAGGGGGAAAAATATTTGTAGTATATTTCTGAAGATAATCAAAAAACGTTTAGGAATCACCTTCGGAAGCTAAGATATTAATTAAAATGCATTCTAAACTTTTACTTGTCCATGATACTTATAAATAATAATTCATTCTTGATTTATCCGAAGAATATATATGGTGGAACTCTAAAAGTTTTGAGAGTACTACACGAAGGTTAGTTTCACGAAAACTTATTTTATCACACCACAGGAGCTCTTGGGTAAACTAGAACATGCATCTGAATGTGAGATTTGAATTAGTTTTAACTGTATAATGGCCAATATTCCCATACCAGTTTAACCAGCATATTTGTTTAACATACATATATTAAAGTAAATATCGTAACCTGTTTTTCTTTTTCCGAATATAATGTTTCTACAATATGTACATAGAAATTTATAAATATTGCTGTATGTTTAAATGTTAACACGATCCGGTTTCTTTCAGGACCGGTTAGAAACCGTGAGGGAGACTGAACCCAAAATTATATTTTAACTTATTAGACATTATTCAACATTTAGTGAATTATTTACTTCTACTTCTACTTCACTAATAGAGTGAAGAAAAAATCACACTTTATTCACTTTTTTGGTGAATTCCTGCTAAATTATACTCTTGACAACCCTATCAGACAATATATAATACAGTTTAAACATATTGAGGGCTTACACTATTTGTAATCATTATTTATTTCAGCTTAATAAACTTAAAGTAACTTTTATTCAGGAATCATTATTCTGTCGAGAAAAGGAGTCCTTTAATCGCTTTCTAACTCATTTCAAATTTTTTTGTTCTTGTTAAAATAAACATGTATAAAATAATCAAATTACTATCTATGACAATGACGCCGCTGTTATAATGTTACAAACATAGTAATTTAATTCAAACGTTCATTCATGTAAAATAAATTTTATTTAAATAGAACATATGATCACAAATGTAGATTCGACAAATCGATTATTAATTCTTACTGCGCCTATATTTGTTGTATCTCGTAGGAACCATAGGTTTCTTCCAGTATACAAATCCTGGAGCCCATGTCACTCTCCAATATCACTTATTTTCTCCAGTATGAAATATCACTTATTTTCTCTGGAGAAAATGAGTGATATTGGAAGACATCGTGATTATGTGTTATATCAATGTACCATATGGTACATTGATATAACACATAATCACGATGTGGCTCATGAAAGAAGGACTAACCAACAACCGCTTTTTTTATTTACAATAGTCGTGATTTGTTTGTAAATAATTCTCGTATACCGTAATTCAAAAGCCGTGCCGCACAAAACTGACACAAAGAGCGGTTTGTTAATTAGATTAACTAAAATTAATATTTATTTTCGCCTCCCGTAGACGTTCCTCTGCCGGCCCATTTACTCTCTGCATTTAGAATTCGTAGTAATAATTCTTTGGATTGATAGATATGGGTCGATTCGAATGTCGTGTAGGGTGACAATACGTTTATAATTACCAAAAAGAAGAAACATTACAGAAGGCACTTGAAAATATTTTAAGAACAAACTTCAACCATTTCGTATTATTTTAATGATCGCTATCTGTATTGTGCGTGAGATTGTAAGAAAGACTGCTTTCAAATCTGCAAATCCTAATCCGAATCCAAAATACAGGGCTCATTTTTCTTGTTACGCGGTAAACATAAATCTATCAACATACACCTCTATATAACATAAATCTACCTCTTTGTAAATAAATAATCACATTTATCTGTGCAAATAAAATTAAAGTATCTGTTTGTAATTTCGAAATAAATATATTTTCGTTGTTATCTGCATGTTATCAAAACAAAACCGCGCATTTTTAAAATATTTTGTTTCTCTTGTTTGTTTGTCAGGACTATTGACCGAAACGGATATACTTTTTAATCTAACTCTAGAATTTACGCGACATATTTAAATTACGAACTAATTAATCAACAAATATATATGTAGTCTACATGGACGAATAAAAGGGATATATCTATTACAATTTACACGTGTAAAATGTAAAATTCTTTAGGTTGTGTGTCATTTCTGTATTTTGTTGGACTGACATCAGAATCCTACGCATATATTGAATTATATGTTGAATTGCTTATTGCTTGTAGCAATGTTAATTGCTACGAGCAACGACTAAAATATAACACCTTCAATAAAATGTTTGGTCTTTAATTTTGTATACTAACCACTAGATGTCGCGTCGTTATAATAAATAAAATTTTATTACGCTCTCGCGTAACGCCTATGTCGTATTAGATTTTAATATCGTACTAAATTTTTTCCTCGGTGCCTAAGGATGTTCAAATAGAATACTAAAGAATCCTGATCAAACCACAAACTCATATTCACCTTACCTAATGTCATCTGTGAGCTGTGTGATCGACACCGCACCGCACCGCACCGTAACACCGCTAGTCTGATATTTCCGACGCCCGTAAAAGTTCTTATTTATATGACAACGAGCACGAACCGGTCCCCGTATTCCACATATTTTGAATACGTATTCTTTAATTACGATGTTATTATTATATTATTTTTATTCAAGACTCGTAGACAATAGGATAAGAATTTTTGGTGTGTATAAATTAATTTTAGTCGCTTTATATTTAGCAGTAAGACTTAATGTTGTCGAAAAATGTTATCTTTGTGACATCAAATTACTTTTATAAATTAAAAAAAAATATCCAACTGTCATGTTTTATTTTTATATAGATACTAGTTTTATTTAAATAAAGCTGAGCGCAATTTTTACCCATAACTCAACCTTACAGTGTAATTTAGTGTTTATTTTTTTTTACTAAAAATTTGCACTGAATTTGTTTTATTAATTGAGCCCTAAGATGGTTAATACTATTATAAAATTGTTAAATGTCAAATTTTCAAAAATCAAAGATATTTAATAACAATAACTATTCAGATCGACTATTAAGGGCTTCTGAATCCGTCGATGTTTGTTTGTTTGTTCGAGCTTCACGTGAAAACCAATGGGTAGAATTGGACTAAACTATTAGTCTTAAAGATACTATTCCGACTTAATTAATGCGGTATCTGTCATCAAAATCGGTCCACTAGAATTGAAGATACAACTTGATCGCTGTTTTAGTAGTCGCTGCTTAGGTACGAGAGGTCAAATAAAAGTGGTTCTTAAGCTTTTTATATAAATGTAGGATTATGTCGGGATTTGCCATGTAGCGGAAAACTGACATTCACGCAGGCGGAGCCGCGGACAAAAACTAGTAAATTTATATAAATTTAATGAAAGAAAAATAAGCTGGGATTGGAGAAAATGTAGACAACAAACATAACAAATCAGGTTTTCGGCACTTATTATAATTGTTAAGGTGTCCTTTTAAGATAATGCCTGTCGCATATAACCGCATCAAATGTACAGTTTCGACAATGACATGCTTGCTCACTAAAAAACACTCGGCGTCCTTCTTTAACGCCTTCTGTCAGCCACGAATACCGCGTTATCATTAGGATGAACTCTGATTTTGCAGGGACTTCATCTTTATTGCAGGAAAAGGGCAGCGCGCCTCAGTCGAATAACGGGCTGCCATCCCTGAGGCCCGCTGTTTAATTACGTACCTAGTTACCGTTCCAAACCTATCTAAACTATCGTCTATTAGTCATAGGGACAATTATTTATAATTTATTGATATACATTAACAAAGTATTTTTAGTAAAAGAATTTAAATGGACAAATTATCTTATCGAGATCTTCCAACATTTATACTTAATGAGAATCACCTACGTAAACTATTATTTTATCTCCTACGTAATTTTTATACCTACAGTATAGTGATGCTCAGTTAAAGAAAAGATTTCCCAGACTCTTGGCAAATAGATTGAAAAATTTAATAGTGAAATTACATAATACAAAAATTTTAGATATTAATATTATAGTTTAAATTTTAATTTAATTATTACTTTTAAATTCTTCTTGTGTAAATTCTTATGTATAATATATGATAGTAAAACATTATTTCGTATTATTATCTATATAATAATAAATATAATAATAAAGTAAAACATTATCTAAATATAAATAATAAATAAATCTATATATATTTATTATTTATATTTAGATAATGTTTTACTTTCCAAGGTTAGTTATTATTAAGAATTATACACAAAATAATTAAATTAATTAATCATCCTAACTACCTTAATCCTAACTAATATCATAAATGCGAATGTGAGTTTGTTTGTTACGCTTTCGCGCCTTAAATACTAATCATCATGAAATTTTGTACTCGCACTGTCACGGATACTGAGAATATATTGAGATATTGAGAATATATTGAGATATTGAGAATATATTGAGATATTGAGAATATATTGAGATATTGGGAAATATATTGAGTAATGAAAAAAAATGTTCCCGAGAGATAGAAAAAATTGTATTTTCAACAGTTCCTGACATGTATTTAAGGACATCAACGCGAACGAAGCCGCGGGTAAAAGCCAATTTAACATAAAACAAAACATAAACCCCCCGGGGATATTTGGATTCAAATATCCTCGGGGGATATAGATATTCACACTATTCACACAATATTCACACAAATGATTTTTTACCAACGCCATCTCGTAAAATATTGACGTACCAATAGGCCGAATAAGTCACGTCATGTTATCTACTCTTATATTAACAATGTTATGTAGTACAACAGACGATACTATTAATAAGAACTTATTGAGTAGCTAATATCAGTATATTCAACAACAGATGGCACTATTATCTTTCCCATGGGAAGTATATCATTCCCATAGCAAACTCGAGAGAGATGTTCAGGTACTTTATAGTCAAATGACCCGCATCATCCCGCAAGTGTAGTTGCGTTATTATTTCTCTGTCCTTTTTTTGAATTTCAACCTTTACTTTTCTATGAATTTTATCAAAATTGGTTTATTAAATTTTGAGATAATGTTGCTCCCGATCACCTCGATATACTCGTCTTATGGACGTTGGTATGGTTGGGTTGGTTGGGGGTCGACCCCCCGACTAGGTGGATCAATGATCTAGTGAAGATTGTGGCCAATCGGTGAATGTAGGCGGCTTATAACTCGGTATGGCGATCATCAGAAGAGACTTGTATTCAGAAGTGGACGTATGTGCGCTGATATGATAATGATGATGATAAGTACGATGATCCGTTGGCCGATACACACGGGACGGGTAGAGGTAGTGACGATATGATTACGTTACTAACGTCGCGATTTCACTAATGATGAATGATGAAGGGAGATGTTTTGTACTTTCGCAGGTGCTGTGTGGTGCAGTGGCACACGGGGGCGACGCGATAGGCAACGTGAGCCGAGTGCGCCGCGCGTCACAGCCTCACTACTCGCACCGCTTGTCGTTAGTATTACATTACACTGCACTACATTACACTACACTACACTACGCTCACTTTAAAAAAGGAATTAAAGGAGAATGACGTATAATATAAAACAGAAAATAATAAGAACAATATTGTAGACACTTTTTTTACAAATTAGGATTCCCCGTGTTTTGGGTATTAAACAATGATATACATACTTGTATATATATCATTGTTGCGAATGCATATATAGATAAACATCCATAACTCTTGTTCCCGAGTTTGTGCTCATCACACAAACCTCACATAACCATTGTGTCGTGCGCATTGTGTATGTGTTTGGCATTTTCCACGTGAAAAAAAGGTTATTGCAAAAGAAATAGCAGCACATTTCTTATAAAAAATATCATAAGAAGGATGAAGTGGTGAAGAAGCGAGGCCAAAATCTCCCCTAGGATTCACCGGAAGAGGCACCGGAGAATCCTAATATGATACAGGAACTAATAGATGTATAAACCTCTAAGAATGTATAACTTGCAAGACATGCCCGCAAGTTGTGAACGCGGTTCTATGCGGCATTTTCTCTGCTACAAAATTAAAGAAAAATATTTCAAAATTTTCAAATTTTTCGTACAATTCTTGACAACGACTAAATATAGGAAAATTTGTATGTATGTTTAATGTTGTTGGCAATTAAAACGTAGACTTTCAGTTTTTTTTTTATTTCATATATACTATGTAAAGTGAGAACCGGCTGAGAGATGTTCCAGGATAATGGGCCGCAACGTTATCCTGTTATTTGATCAAAATCTACTGCGACCTCCAAGACGCCTGCCAAACGTGGAGATTAAGGCAAATATTTTTTTATAACAAGTTGGCCCATGTCCAGCAGTGGACTTCCACGGGCAGTCAATGATGATGTATACGTATCAGCTGATATAGTCTCAAGTTCGATCCCCGGCTGGCACGCTAACATTACCATAGCTTTTTCGTGATTTGGAAGGTAAAGCAGTAAGTTTCGTTTGATATGTCAACAAGTCGGTCCATTAGCAGAAATTCTGGGAGCTTAAGGGGATGATGTCAGATGACAATTAGTCATTTTAACATACCCTACAGCCACATTCCCAGTAAAAAATCGCAAATTCTGACACAAAAGCTGAAATAATACTAGTTAGAGAGAAAGAAAATTTACTATAATTAAAAAGATAGAATAGATGTAGCTTATTAACTTGCAAACAGTTCTTCCAGAACGGACGAGGAGCTGGATATGATGGCGTCGTGGAAGCGATCGCACTGGCGCAATATGCAGTCCATCCTCCACAAAGAGGGCAACCAATCGGACGGGGTGCAGTGCTGTCCGTCAGTCCTCGAGATGGTCACCAAAAAAGGTGGCAGGACCCCTAAAGGCCTCTACGTAGAACTATATGAAGACGGTGAAAATCAACAAAGATTTTTCGAAGTCTCGTGTGTTCCTGACGTCGTCGACAGACCCTGCCGCTTTGTAGACGCAAGACTGTATAATGAATCGCGTTGTATACAAAAATACTCCTTTTCCTATGCCCTAGTTCGGTACTTGAATTCGGCGACGGAAACTCCCCAGCCGAGGACTGAAGGATACTTTTCCGTGCCAGGGTCTGGAGGTTGGTCAATGGACTATGTGAGAGTTCGTGCAGGTTGTGAGTGCCAGGTTAAGCCTAAATCTACGAAGCCGCCCCGTAGAAGACACAAACAGTACAAGAAAAGGACTAGGAAAGTAACAGATGAAGAAACTTGACTGTAGGTCCGTTTCTAGTGGAATCCGTTGGACTTTGAACAAATTTGGGCCGCGCCCCATAGTATTACGGTCACAAAGATATTGTTACTTGTGTTAAGGTTTTTGCTAAATTATATACTTATATAAGCGTAATTAGGATTATTTTCGGATATATAAAAAAAAGTCAGTTATCCACGATCTAGCGACACAGTGAACTAGTCTTCTGATGAATGCTGTTACATTAAGTAATACCTAAAAATTTCGCATTCGCTACTCTCATATAAATCTGTTATCTACATACGCAGTTATTGTACATAAAGTGATCTTAAGCTTATTTATATCTGTTCTGCATCTGTCCATTTTCAAAATTATTTTCCCTGTTACACACTGTTCTTTAAGTAGTAAGATTTTTTTTTTATTAACGATGATCCAATGATGTTAAATTTTTCAACAACTTTGTTAGTAACGAACGTGACGAAATTTGATCATGTTTAGTCGCTATGGATGTTGCCTAATTTAAGTGACATACTTGGTCAATTCAAATGTCCTTATAATTGTGATAGACTAAATGAAAAAGATAGACATGGCATGATACACTTTCACACGTACCAGAATATTAGGGCGCTTGTTTAATGAAACTGGTTTCCGGCCCGTACTATACGTCCTTACTTGTACTAATAGTACTGATAAGTCAGTACTGACGGAAATCTGCTTTCATTATGCAATCAACCTAATACTTATATGAGGCTGTGTACGCTATCTAATGACTTAGTATAAGGTAACAAGAAATTAACTATACCATTGTCTATTATACTTAGGTATCGCTACTCAAAGCATTCCCTGCATTTTTAAACTGGACGTACTTACGAGTAAGCAGAAAGGAGCCAACCCACAAAATTGGAATAAGTGCCTGTATAATTTGAAATCAATCCTAAGTATATTATGAAAATAAAAACAAAGTGAATGAAGTGAATAAATATGTGAATTTTTGCCCTTTGATTACACACAATAAAACTAATTAATGCTACTAATGAGAAATTTACAACGTAAACCTAAACTGCAATTAGATACCTCAAAATTAACTCGTGGATGTGGATTGCATCTATTCTGCTTAACTTTTCCAATTATACTATACACATGTGTAAGGCAGTGTTTTGAGTGACGACTCTCAATCTTATGAACAAAGTGCCTTTTAATGACTTAACTAGTGCCGTATCGCCACCAATACGGTAAATATTAATTATATTTGCTTTATCATTAAGGAGCTCGGTATAAGCAGTACGACTGGTAAAGTTTGGAACACACAACGTCAAAAACAAATTAAAAAACACGCTTATAAAAATGGCAAATGTTTCTCTAACACTATTATAAACGTATTTAACATTTTAAATCGTGTTTGTCTGAGACCTCTGATTTTGATTTGCGTTCACTTCTAAGCCTAGAGCTAAAGAATGAAATCAGTAATTCTACGAGAAGCGGTCGTCGATTGTCGATACAACAATTAGTTTCGTCAAAAATGTATGGAAATATAATAAGGTTACATCACAATTACATTCTTATACATTTTCTTAACTTGCATCGTTCTCATAAATTTTCAATTGAAGCAAATTTTCAGTTAGTGGATTGCCAGTTTCCCTCAGCTTACTTTGTATCTGTCTAATCCAAATGTATATTTAAAAGGTTCACATGATCAGATTTGAATCTAGTTTACCATTCAGAAAGGTTTATGATGCAAAAGCAATAAGTTATAATAATATGTTTATATTTCACTTTCCAGACTTTAAACGGCCTGAGAAGAGCGAGTCTCATTGAACGTTCTTTGCGCGTGTATTGTCTCTTACAAATGCGTACTCTGAAGCCACTTTTACTGGCCGAACTGTGCAGCAATTCGGAGTAGCTCCCAAAATATAATCAACATGTGTTCCCCTAGTAGTAACAACCTTTACATCGGTGTTTCACTTTTACTTCAATATTTATGCAGTAAATGTTTAATGTAAAAGCGATTGTCATATAAATGAGAATAAAATTTTTAAAAATATTCTTCTACTATGTCTAGAACTTCACAGTCTGACATATAACTTACGAGTATCCGAAATCAAAGCAAACGTTATTTGATAGAAATAGATTATAATGTAATAGAAAATAATGTGAAGCGTTATTTGAGAGCTGTGGTGGTCCGCCATGGACTCCGTCGGTCTAAATAGTCTTATAGCTCTACTGCGTAACATATCTTAGCCCGTAGAGTACGCCAGAGTTGGTGTAGATCATATTTGGTATTTGTTCACCAATATTTGGGGGTAAAAGTAAATTTTTTTTAGATATAATAGTGGAGAACTTACTTTTATCGTTTTTTTATAATATAAAATTCGAGCGTGGAGATGAAAATGGAATACTCTACTTAACCGTAAATCCATATTATTGATCCTTCTAACTTAAAGTTCGTCTCTTACAAATAGTACAATATTCAATATCCTTATTGGTGAGCCCATTTGTTATCCCTATCCTGATTGACGACATCTAGCCAATGGGTTTTAGGATAGTCACGAGACTAGACCCCACATATATTTACTATATATATATATATATATATATATATATATATATATATATATATATATATATATATATATATATATA
>WUAW01004174.1:12704-32943 GCA_017165845.1 Thaumetopoea pityocampa | reverse complement strand
TTACTATCTCCTGTTGGTGTTTGGCATTAGGGAAAGTCTAAATTTAATTCGTGTTACATCAAAATTAAACGATCGTAGCAGGTGGAAAGAAGTGGTCTCTGCTTACCCCAATGGGAAAGAGGCGTGACTGTATGTATGTAGTATGTACTATGGTCTCTACCTACCCTTATGGGATATCGGCGTGATGTATGTATGTATGTTACATCAAAATTAACACTAATGCGCAACCATCTTACGATAAGCCATCTTACAATAAACGTGTTTCCCGCCTCCACATCTATTCGTTACCGCTTCGAACGTCTCGGTGTTCGTGATTTTGTGATAAATTATGAACCTTAATACTGTGAAATAAGATTTTAGTTGCTGTAAGATGTATTTAAATATTTGTAGTTACAATACATTCGGTTAAGTTCGGTTTGACCAAGACAGCCGATGACACATATGTAGAAAATATTTTATCGCCCTCAGTCAAATATAATCTAATCTACATTATAATTGCTGATATATTTACTTAGAATAATGCAATTCGATTGAAATAAATTATGCAATACAAATGAAATAAAAGTAATCATAAGCAAGTATTGCTCTGAACTCCGATACCAGTTCTTTGTCCCGCTCTTTCTCACGTAATCGTAACTACACACATTAAAACATTATTTTATTAACTTTATTCATTAATATTAACTACATTTTAATGAGTGTACAACTATACACTCATTAATACAGCTGATAAGCCGGTTCAAATTACGTCTTATTAACTATTTTTATTTAAAACGATCGCTTATTTAATATACCTGTTACTTAACTAATTATAATTATATTGTTGTACCTTAGATAACTAATTATAATTACATATACTTATTAAATAAATTCAAATAGATTTTGATTTTAAGAACCTGTATAAAGAATAAAACCCATAAAAGTAGGCACTAGAAAAGTTTAACCATTATCTGCGCAAAATTGTGGTCATTAACATACAAATAATGTACAAGGCAATTTCATGCGACGGAAAGACCCGATAAATAATACATAGCGACATGCGACAGATTTACACACACACATCTGGGCAGATTTTTGTTACCTGGTTCGAAGGGTCAAAGATATAGGTAGGTAGGTTAGGTAAATAGTGATGATGTACTAAAATAAATTATTATAAAATAACATTAACAGTTTCCGTGATACAAAAAAATAACGTTGTACAGTCAACTGATGCTAACTAGCGTTTATACTGAACAAAGTTTATACTTTTCAAAATCCAACTAGGACGGACACATTCCGCACTATGGACGCAAAAATATATGCGGCCCATTCGGTTGGGCCTAACACAATGCGTGTCACACGCGCGTTGGACTTGGAGGTGCGCGTGTTATTTCAATCAATGAAGACTGATTCTGGTATTATGATCGTATCGGGCGAGAAAAAAACGAGTTATTCTGAAACGGTCAAAGAAAAAAAAACTCTAATACGTCTCTACGTATACGTACGTACTACGTATACGAATCGTGTCTCTACACGATTCATATTAGCCGGCATGCACGGAGCGAAGTGCCGTATAGATTAATAAAAATGTTAGGCACACAGCGCTATACGTCGTAAAGTGCACCTTATTGCATTGCCGTTAGAGTTACTTTTAAATTAAATTTCTTCACAGAGTGCATCTTCTAGACTATTCTGTGTCAATTGCTCATAAAGACAAAATTTATACAACATTTTAATTTTAACCATCACCGGAATTCTGATCTTATAACATGTGCCATAACTTTGTATTTTCAATGTCTATCGTTACATTATCCAAATGAATGTAATTGTGGACAATTACTTGTGGCATATTACAATGTGAAATCGAAACAGCCAATGAAATGACAAACGTATGACCTTATACGTAATTAGAGCCACGCTAATCATTCGGTCTAATATTACTAGACAATTATAATATGTTTTATAAATTACATTATGACATCATGAAACCGTTGTAATAGAGCAAGAGTCCGTGACTCCCAGACTTATGTCATCGTATAAAGTCTGACTGCGTAACTGCGCTATGAGTTAAGAACAGTTGACACTATGATGCTTAAGGCGCTTCCCCGAGCAAGACGCCATATCAGTACAGTTTTCAATGCCCATCTACTCCTTATTTAAAAGAAAGATCAAATAAAAAAAAAGATTATATTTCTTCATTATGTTCTCTTCACATTGGATAATACAAACTATTTTAGTATAATAAATATTGCATGAAATTTCGTTATGAACGAACCACAAAAATGAGATAAAAATATTGATTGTATGCGTCTTCTTTTAAAGTATATATTATTTTAAATTCCAAAAATTAAGGAATTATTCATAAATTTGTGCGAATACCGTCACTATGCGGGAGTCCGTCCGCTATAAAGTGGCCAAATGGCACAAATTTATAAATAATTCTTTAATTTTTGGACTTTTGGAAAAATTAAAACCGACAAAATATTCATTATTAAATTGTCTATCTACAGGTGTTAGTGGCAAATTAAAATAATATATACTTTAAAAGAAGACGCATATAATCAATATTTTTATCTCATTTTTGTGGTTCGTTCATAACTAAATTTTATGCAATATTTATAAAAATAATTTGTATTATCCAAAGTGAAGAGAACATATTGAAGATATGTAATGTATATTTTTTATTTGGTTTTGTTTTAAATAAAAAGTAGACAGGCATTGAAAACTATACTAATACGGCGTTTTGGTCGGGGAGGCGCCTTAAATAGTTGTGGCTTTGACAAGTGTCATTTCGAATTTGAAGTTCATTTGTACATCTGTAGAAGATAAATAGAATATAATAACATGAATGTAAAAAATTAAATTTAAAAAATTATAAAACTGAAATTGATTTCTTCTTAACATATTAAATTATTCGTATTATTAATTTATTAACTTTAAAATTGGTATTTCTTTTGAATACATACATTATTTCTATATATTATAATTGAATTGAACGATAAACCCGAATGCATCAGCGCCACATCAGCGCTCACACTTACAGCTGACCTTCAACTACATAATATCTATAATGTTTGACAGGATGTTAGACAACTAACAAATATAACTTTAATGCAGACTTTATTATACTATAAGTTTCATTACTATTTATTAAACTTTCATACCAAGCCGCACTAGGTCAGCGTGGTAAATTACGGCCCTTAATTAATCCCTTTCTGATTAGGGGAAACCGTGCCCTTTTAGTGGGGACGAATAAAGAAGGACTGGTGATGATGATGAAAATTTAATTGCACCGACATAACAATGGCGTCACTCCACCTCTTCCCGCTGAAACCAGCTGGGGGGTGTGCCACGATAATGGGCACCAGCGTTTTCCCGTTGTTCAATCAAAACCTACTGCGATCTCGAAGACGCCTGCCAATCGTGAAGTTTATAGCAAATCCCTCCTTATTAACGAGGCGGCCCATGTTCAGCTATTCTCAAAGGGCTGAGACGATGATGATCACGCAACTTTAACGGTGTCTGTGGGGTCCGTCTGTCTGGGTTTCCCCCACACCAAGAATCTGGTAATGCAGTGATTTCTAATAATATCTAGCAGAAATTGTCAAAAAATTATGCTTTATACTATGATGTTATATGATAGCTAGCTTTTTCCCACGGCTCCGCCCTCGTGAATGTCGGTATTCCGCTACATAAGAAATTCCGAAACAATCATATATTTATATAAAATATCAATATCATAGAACCACTTTTACTTGAACTCTCATACGTTAACGGCGGCTACTAAAACGCGGATCAAGATGTATCTTCAATTCTACTGGACCGATTTCGATGAAACATGCCGCAATGTTTAAGTCGGAATAGTACCTTTAAGACTGTAATATTTTAATAAAAATCTACTCGCTGGCTCTTGCGTAAAACCCTAACAAACAAACAAACATCGACGGATTCGATTTCGGAAGCTCTGAATTAGTTGATCTGAGTAGTTTGTTTTTAAATATCTGTTAGCTGTCAAAACCACTACAACTCAATGGTCATAGTGGGCAACTGTTCTTACCTGCTGTAATGTATTTATATAGAAAAATGTTCAGACTTTATAAAATGACCTGAGTCTATCGTTCGCGGACTCTTAGTCTATAATTCTGTCTGCTGCCGGTTAGTTTCCTTATTGTTCACTAACAGTTTTACTTTTATTGTATTGTACTACTGTTTGATTATCCTTATGTAAAGAAAACAAGGCAAAGTTAAGTTTGTTATATCAAAGAAATATCATCTGCTGAACAAGAGGCCCCTCTACAAAAAGAAAAAATAATTTGCCGAAATCTCCACGCTTGTCGGCGTTTTGTAAATCCGTAATTGGCATCCTGTAGTCTGCAAGCTTAGGTTGTTAGTCGTCTGTGGCGTGTTACTTTGGCGTTAGTAGCAATAGATATACGTGAGTCGCAGGATAATGTTGCTGTCAATTATCTTGGTATACTTGGCTGTTACAGAACCAGCTGAGGAATCTATCCACGGGAAGAGATAACATGACCGTATTATGTCTACACTACACAACAACAAAAAAGATAATTTCAATGTTTCCGTACAATGTTTTATCTCAAATAACGACGATATTATAACGGTATTAACGGATCCGTTGCCAGTTGCAATGATACCACTGTGCGATTATCTATACAGCATTTATTATCGCTGAATGTAGGTCACTGTGATAATTTTTAAATTAATTATTGTAAATATACTTCAGTTAATCATATTATCAATTTCGAATAAAAGCCAAGAATCGTAACGTCAGATTCAAGGTCCATTCGTTGTTTTGATCCAAGCTCGCCACCAAACAACCGGAACGCCTCTCACAATTCATAAGCGGAACTCAGATTAAAACTAGCACGCGTTCGGAAATATTATTATAATATTTATCGAACTAAATCCCATTGTGAATGAGATATTATAAAATTGTATGCAATTTCAAACGTGTTCATTTTGTAGTTTGAATTCTATCTCCGAAGAAAGGATATTATTGATGTTTGTTTAGTACCTAAACGTCAGTATATAGTATACAATCCATTATCACTTAAAGCAAAGAAATTTTACGATATTTATTATTTTATGAATATTTTTTATTTTAAGATTTTCTTTTATATTTATTTTATATTTTGTATCGTATATGTATTTATGTCATTGCATATAACATCTATCTAGTAGTATATTATATAAGCTTTAGAAAAGCATATTTCACACTGGTTTATTTCACTTCAGATACTTCACCTACCTTATGNAAATATTTTTTATTTTAAGATTTTCTTTTATATTTATTTTATATTTTGTATCGTATATGTATTTATGTCATTGCATATAACATCTATCTAGTAGTGTATTATATAAGCTTTAGAAAAGCATATTTCACACTGGTTTATTTCACTTCAGATACTTCACCTACCTTATGTAATTACAGCACCATCTATAAGGTCGGCTAGTAGAAAATGCGTTGGACATTAACTCCGCGCATACGCCATTAGTGTATGAAGTGTAAATAAATAAATATCAAGATCAATTTAAAGCTATCGTCTCTTACAACACCTTAATATCAATAAGGGCCCATTTTAATTGGTCGATGGACCCCCATTAAAGATGCGGGTGATTTTCGTGAGCGCATGCTTACAGCCCGCATGCGGGAACCGTTTTCTTTAGTACATGGAGTAAACTTGCTCGAAACACTAGTGACTGAGGTGTGGACGTACACCCCATTCTTTATACCGACCGATGATTTTCATTTTTTTTATATACCTACATATATATTCTCGACGCTCACACCCATTGATCTAATCCCTAACTAGGATCGCCTATATCTTGGGTACCAGATAACGATATGCATATTTATACAATACATAAACACAATACATAAATAGATAAATAAATTAATAACTCTAATACAAACGTTTGTGCTCATCGCGCACACAAAGTGTCTCTACCAGTATTCGAACCCGGGACTCATTGCACAAAAAGTAGGGTCACTGCTACTGAATCAATCAGTCGTCAAACATTGGTCATTATGCGGCTTGCGATAAATACCCGCAGACCTAGTAATACCACGTTATCCACTTATAGCCTTAACTAGTCGATACCCCGCCTACGGAAAGTCCCCACAAGCTGTATATAGACAGAGTTCTCGACCAGTGAAAATGACTCATAAGTCACCTCGA
Source organism: Thaumetopoea pityocampa (assembly GCA_017165845.1). Taxonomy (NCBI): domain Eukaryota; kingdom Metazoa; phylum Arthropoda; class Insecta; order Lepidoptera; family Notodontidae; genus Thaumetopoea; species Thaumetopoea pityocampa. The sequence goes on along the minus strand of WUAW01004174.1, from coordinate 26,764 downwards.
CTTATCTCGACTTAAACCAGGTTCTGCTGTTGTTGCAAATATATGTGACTTTTAGAGTATTAAGTGAGAACATAATTCCGTCTGAGACGTCCCTATAGGGTCCATAATCCCTGCAATGACTATTATCATTGAAACACAAGCTGGAACCCTAACTTAAATGTGTTTTCCAAGCTAAATATTAAACTATTCTGCCAATATATGTAGTTATTTATGTTTTAACCGTGTAACCTGTCGGACATGCGCCTAAATTAAGGGTTAACTCAAATCACTGGGTTCCGATTTTTTCACGATTTTTATAGTTCAGGATATTGTTACCAAATTCTCAGTGGTCCTACCACATGAACTTGAGGTGTCTACCACCGGCGAAACCTAAAAAGTGTATGTCGTGTCGACAATAAACACACACGATTTGTAATATTCTTTGTTTAAAAACAATGTGGAATATTAATTGCTTAAAAGTATTGCTTTATAAAAAAGCTAGTAAAAAGGTGTGTTTTTTTTAATACTGGCCAATGTGTCTGAAATGATACTGTTTGCGATCATATCATCAGGCAAATAAATTCTTCTTCTATTTTTTAAAGTAGCAAACGGCTGCGAATTTGCGCCATTTCTGCCAATATCGAGTGAATATTATATATTTTGAAGTTATTATATTATTCTTTCAAGTTAACAATAAAATATCGGTGTGCGGCATTTTACTGCTTCTTGGTAGTTTTGACTTTACTACAAAGATTACCGCATCAACACATTGACAGGGCAAGAGTAACCGTAGTCCCACCGCCATGAGAAAATACGGTCATTTTGCTATGCTAATCAGAGTTTTATTTCAATGTTTCAATATCGTTCACGATTATTGACGATTAATACACAAAACAACACCAAATTTATTCATTAAATATCACAATAAACAAATATATAAAACGTTAAAACAAACTACAAGTGATGCTTCACTCGGGTTGCAACCAAAACTCCCGGCAGATAAATTTCAGGAAAGTTCATAAATGGCCGTTTAGATAAATAATGCTTAAATAGGACATTAGTAAAAGATATTTTCATATTTTTGAGGTACCACTTCGTGGCTATACCAAGAAACACTGCACCACTGGCTACATATTATGAAGTAACATTTTTATAATATATATTTAGGGGCCAATGGACTTACTGCTGAGGATATTGAAGCTGAGCAAAGTTAAGAACGTTAAGTTGGTAGAACGGAATTCAGAATTTACAAAATAAATCGTAGTAGGTAATTAGTTTTCGAAAAAGGGCGTTTGAAAGACGAAACTTTGAATAGTTGATTTTGAAACAAGTTTTTGCCCGAAAATACTAGTTTGACGGGTTCGGTAGGTATCTACGCCGATTTGGGAACGATATGCGTTCCATCACACATAATTGCACAAGTTTCACGCCTAGGTATTGATTTTTGAATATTAAATAATGTTATCATATTAGATATGTAATTTTAAATGTGTCGTAATTGTGTCTTAGATGAACGCGTGGGACCGAGAACTGTGACGCCAATTTGTTATAGTTGCCAAGTAGCTTATAATGTTAATAAAATAATAAAGTCTGAATAATGATAATTTTTCTCACAAGGGCTAGTTCAGAGAAAATTCAGCATATTTTCTGTTTAAAACTATGTTTAATACCCATTTGAATTTATTCTTGTTTATAATCCATTTGTTTCCAAACGAATACGATTTACTAAAACTATTTTAATAGCATTCGGTGAATTTACTCGTTTACAACAGGTATTAAATTAAAAGGAATATAAAGATTTATTTATAACTCAAATAAAAAAAACTTAGTAGTAATTTTTTAATGTTTTTGATTTTCAAAATTTGAGATTTAACTATTTTATAATAAGATAGACAAAATTATAATAGGTATGGTACTTGTGACAGCTTATATAGTATAGTAAAATATGAAATCGACTAAAGTGCTATTAATAGTCCACTATACCAGCGAGTGAATTCGTTGCAATAGAAAAAAAATGAAAACGAAATACATAGACCGACACACAGACGATATAAGACGATCCAACGGACTCCGAGTGACAGAAACACATGCAAGGCGCTGTAGAAAGCCTTTGCGTCTGAAGAACACGTTGAACATTAAAAATAATAGTAATAACGTTGTATACTTTATTATTATCGATGAATGTATTAATTATAAATATAGAAAGACTGGTCGATAAATAAAAACTGATAAACAAATAAAATGGCAAAACAGGTTTAATATGCCATTACGCGTATTTATCCGAAGCGGCATTTACTTGTGGCATTATCTATATCATCCGATGGCATTACGCTGTCTTAAATTTTAAACGTAGTACTAAATTTATGCCGCAATAATAATATGACGATGATTGCCTTGACGCTAAAGCTTTAAGTCTTGAAAATGGACAGAAAAACTTATTTATTAATACTTAGGGTCAGCAGTGATTTTTATGCGAACTATTAAAAATAATTGTGATAGTGTTAATCATCAACATTTTCTGCAATAACAGCTCGTAAAAGACACAGCTGGACATGAAACTCCACCTTAAAAAGGAGGGATATGCCATAGTCTCCTCGCTTGACAGACGTCTTGGAGATCACACTAGATTTCGCATAGAATTATCCTGGTATATCGCTTAATTGATTCCCACCGATCCACGGAAAGAAATGGAGCGACGTTATTATTACTAGTATGAGGTCGCCATGGGGCAAAATAGAATATAAAAATATTTTTTCTGCTTAAATAATGAAAATTCTATTCTATATAATTATTATTTATAATTCTTATTATTCAATTCTATATTATTATAATATTCAATTTTATATTCACAAGTTCTAAACATAACGGCTCAAATGAAAATCAATTTGCCATGCTATATAATGATCATCGCCAAATTATACCGTTCGAATTTAAAGTTTGACCAAGACGCGTACAAATATATAAAGTTTAAATTTTTACGCTTTCGCATGTCACACGTTGTTGCGCAAATTTTAAATCACAATACTGAAGCGGGAATGGCGTGCTTGACATTTTGATAGATTATTAATATACTTTTTTTTTAATTCAAATACAAAATTTTTCACACAGTATGTCCCGGGTTATGTCCGAATCTTATTCAATCAGTTTAAAAATATTTTTAAGACTGATAATATCAGTTCCTAAAGTATTGACTCTTGAAGTTGTAAAAGCTTATTACTCAGTTATCTTCACTCTACTCGTAGCATCATTGTGATCTAAGTCAGTATCTGCTGTAATTGCACTTGAAATAATTGTGGGGTGCATTCAAATGACCGCCGGTCATCTGACCTCATCTCCAGGGTCCGCATCCCTGCACTATATTATATTGATTGAATAATCTATACATGTAATAAAATCGTAAACGAGCCGTGTCTGTACATCGAATATAAAAAAAAAAATCTATACACGTTGTACTTGTGTTGCCGGAGCCAAAAATATAGTTTTAAAAATTTTGTCTGTTTTTCTATGCGTTTGTGCACGCTAATCTCAGAAACGGTTGAACCGATTTGAATGCGGTTTTCACTGGTTCATTGTGGCAAGCTTCCTGTAATATTTAGTGTTTATTTCATTGTTATTAACATCGGAAAAACCAATTTAAGTATAATTTCACTCNTCTATACACGTTGTACTTGTGTTGCCGGAGCCAAAAATATAGTTTTAAAAATTTTGTCTGTTTTTCTATGCGTTTGTGCACGCTAATCTCAGAAACGGTTGAACCGATTTGAATGCGGTTTTCACTGGTTCATTGTGGCAAGGTTCCTGTAATATTTAGTGTTTATTTCATTGTTATTAACATCGGAAAAACCAATTTAAGTATAATTTCACTCTTACCGATCGGCCACGCGGACGGAGTCACAGGCACAGCTAGTTATAAGTATATTTAGAATTTTTTTATTTAATCCCATATCCCATATAGCACGGCGGGCTATCACCTCTACCTCGTAGTCATCCCTCCCACTCGCACGAAGCATTTTGCTTCTACGTTCATAATATGTGCAGCCAAAGACTGGAACATGGAATACTCTTCCTACGTCAGTATTTCCGTCCGATTATAAGGTGTTGTTAAGACAAGAATGAATAGGTTTTTATTAAGCTACAACATTTTACCAGCATAGGTTACATCGCCACTTACTATCAGATGGGATTGTATTCAAGTACGAAAGATATGAACTTTTAGAAGGACTGGCCTCAAATTGTTAATGAGAATCATGTTCAAAGAAAATTTTATAATGACCCCATAATAAAATTTTGTATAAAAGTGTAAATAATAAAATGAAATCTTAGTAACTCTTACCTGAGAAGCATTCTCCTGTAGCCCAATAGCAAGTCCCTCTAACACACTATGCACAAAGAGAGCTGAAAGTAGTCCAATAACACCTGAACTACTCCTGTTGCACGGTTCCCTGTGGTTCACGTGACATAGCTCCGAATTCCCTTCACACCTCTCCCTTATCTCTCCATCTTGTTCTCTCGGCAGTAATCTGGTTTGTTCTCCAACTCCGTCATCGTGACTTTCATTTTTATAAAATAGATGAGATACTTCGTCAACTAAGTATACGACAAAGAATCCGATGCACAACATGAGTTCCGCGTGATTTGGAAGCTGCTCTCTTGTCTCTGGTAACATATGGACTAGAGAAGTGGATAAAAGAACTCCTCCTCCAAAACAAAGAAGGCATGAAATGAGAAATGGGTGTCGTTGTCTGGCACTTTCAGAGAAGCAGGCTGGCAGCATGCCAGCAATAAAGCTACCGATGCCTAAAGCCAGCATGGAGACTGCTCTTGCTGTGGTCCCGTCCATTTCGTCCAATTGTTAAACGATACGAAAAAAAAAATTAAATGTGTCGATATTATTATTATCTTTTCTTTTACTGTCTTGTGGGTAGCCAATGCATTTTCTTTTTAGAGAAATGGTAGACAAATATCTTTCTATATTGGCTGTGTAATTGTAATTTAAAATATTTTTCCTCTAGTAGCAATATCATATAATCATCTCTGTCTATTTTAAAATTAGATAATTAATATTATTATTACCAACGTTGGTAATGAAGTCCAAGACTATTTTTAAAAGCTTTCATTCATATCGTCACTACACATAAAAATATCCTTAATATCTACAAATAATTTATCAAACTTTATAAACTTAACCTATTTTATATAGATAGTTAAGTATTTCTGCCAGTTGGGTAAATATTCATCCTTAAATTAAAAAAAAAATAAACACTTGTTGCACAAATATCGTCACAATTCTTAATATTGCAGTACATGTATACTCTTTCATAATAACGTTTAATCAAAATAATGCGTTGTGTACACTATGTTTATCGACAACTTTTTTAAACGCGTATCTGTCTCACGCGAGTCCTCATGGCGGAATCCCAAACTGAATGAGCATATTTTAATCAGTGTCCACGACGTATCTACACACACAATATTTATTTCTATGGAATATCTACCTTAAACAAATTGGTTAAAGTTCAATTTTAAAAACCACAAATACATATGAATAATTATAACTTCGTTCTATTAAATACAACTTTGTGTATTGGTAATAGAGTTCTGATTTGAAGAGGAGTAACAGAAATTGAAATGAATTTAAACAATCCAATGTAAAGGGCACCCAATGATATTGGAGCTACCTCTGCCCTCGCAACCAGTCTAATTTCAGACGTAATACAGGAAATCACATTAGTTTTTAAGTTCATAGATGAATGGTTTAGTAAATTTGCAACAAAGAAATTAATTGTTTCTTTGTACATTTATAGTTCAATATTTTAGAGCAACGCGGCAGTGAGGCGCGTTGCCTTAAGAGTTCAATAGCACAGAATTTATTCCTCAAAACATTCTACGTTTTATCTGCAAGATAAAAGTTTGTATCGTTTCTCTTTGTAAATCGCACCCTAAATATTTTATGAACAAGATTTTGCAATATCCAAAGGTTAACTGGTGGAGTATGTCTTTGTCATTAAATACGTCTTTAGTAGTCTGTCCTGTTGTATTATGAATATCAAAGTTTGTAACGATGTTTAGATGTTTATTATTCAATCATGCTAAAAACACTCAACCGATTTATATAAAATTTTAAACATTGCTAGATTATGATCGAAAATGACAAAATAGCCACTTTTAATCTGGGAACACAGCTATGTTAAAAGGGACGTCCGCACGGGCGAAGTCACGGGCAGTTGTAAATATATACAAATAAATAAAATCTATGTGTCTATCTGTGATTTCAAAATAATGGCTTAAACTTATGTGACTATTTGTATGTAACCAAAATATAAAACTGTTTTAAAATTTTTGTATGTCTGTCTGTTTGTTTGTCCGGACTAATTTCTGAAATGGCTAATCCGATTTCGACGGACTTTCATTGGCAGACAGAAGACTTCTCAGAGAATATTAGATTATTAGAATATAATATTCTAATAATCTAATAATAAGCTTATATAATATATATATAGCTTATATAATATTCTAATAATAAGCTTATAATAAGCTACTTTTATCCAGGAATATTTAGGGTTCCCGAAGAAAAATTGAAAATCTGTAGAAATTACGATTAAAATTACCATTTAAAAAATCTAAATAATGCCAAATATTTAGACCAAGTGAACGGAGCTATAGGAAACACCTAATAAATAAACAAATAAATTCCTACCTATAAAATTAGGTATTTAAATACGCATAATTTAAGTGGATGATTTCATTGGACAGTAGGTACCGGTGAACTAACGGGGTTACTACAAATTATACATGGACACACCTAACCCAAGGAGGTCGTAATCAATGGTCGACATTTGAAAAGTTAGTGGGTTATCAATTGTAATATATGATACGGCACTAACGACCTTGTGTCGAAAGCATAGAAATATAAATAATAAAAGTAACAAGTCAGTGATTGATGTTTGAATAAGACTAGACGTCGCAGCCATTTTTGAAGTCTGAAGATAACAAAAGACGATAGTCGATAATCAAAGAGAACCCTATTACACCAGACTCAGGTCTCTTTAAATAGTATTACATTTGAATCAAGTTGGGATAATGATGGCTTAAACATAATAATCTACATACCTGTGCAATATTTTTACTAGTGGAAAATGCCTGACGCATTCCGTCGCACAGTTGGAACGCTCGTGGTTAGGTTAAATAATTATATTTGGCTTGTACCCACTATAAACAATTCGGCATCCTTCAATTGGCCTGGTGCGCAACCACGGGAGTCACGTAAGCATTACACTGACGTGATGTGCGATAACTTTTTTGCGAGTGGAAATGACTGACCACATTGCACCGTATACAACGCAATGTTGGGGCCTCATCCACTAAAACCACCCAACGTCACCCTAAGATTCGCAGCTAGCATCCTTTATCATTAAGGTACATTGGTGGTCTAGTGGTGCCAGACACGGCTTGCGATCAAAAGGTCGTAGGTTCTCGGTTCCGTACCACTGAATTAATTCTATTTCAGTATGGTTTACATTGTTAACACCAATGTACTTAACGGAGAAGGAAAACTTCGTGAGGAAACCTGTATACCCGCATGGGTATGTGAAGTCTATCGACCCAGCGTGGTAGACTATGGCCTAAACCCGCTTCTGATAATGGGAGGTCCGCACCCTATAGTGAGGACGAATATGGACGGCGTATGATGACGATGATTCTTTATCACACCATGGCGTGATGTGAACAAATACCCACAATAATTAAACCTAAAAAAGAAAAATTACACGAATCAAAGTCATAACAAGCACGAGTAAATTTCTGAAAGCAATAATTTATAAGTACAACGTTAGATTCTATTAATAAGATTTCAATAGTAAATTCATATGATGATCAAGACCGAGAATGTTAGAAAAATAATTCCTAAGAAAACTTTAACAGAACAAAGAGCTTGATTCATAAAGGTTAACCGTAGCAATCCATAAACATGAATATATATTAAAAGATGATAAGGATGAAGAAGAATATGTGGATAAGGCAAAATACGTATATCAGAATATGTGGCAAGTTATATACTCGTAATATATCTCTGCCTACCTCATGTGAATATCAGAGTGACTAGTGACTATCAAGAATATCAAATTTTAAATTATAAATTCCGCTATTTCAAAATTTAATTCGATTCACAGCTCCTAATCCCGCGGACTCCAATGAGAACCAACATTGTAGGCAATAGTTTCTACTGGGCTATACACAGTGCACGTGACTGGGAGGTCTAAAAGAAACTCTAAATGTTAGAATTTCAAGAATTAAGAAAATAAGGAATTGATTATTATTGAGAAGCTATGTTAAGATCATGAAGGTTGTTATATGACCTCTATAAAGCATACAAAGCTAAGGCTCTATAAGGTTATATGACCTCTATAACAGTCATGATTCTATTTCGTTGCCGAATGTAACAAATTATTTTGCAAAAATATCCTCTTCTACATATTCTAAATAACCTCTTTGCTAACATTCTTAAAAAAAACTTAATGACATTTAAGAATTGAGAGTGCCTATTTTCCGTACAAATTCTGTGGAAGATTTATGGGAAATGAATGAGTTACTACAGAAACATGGCTGTTCTAACGTATTTACAATACCTGAAGGGCTTAAAGAGCTTATGTCCGATATCACACGAGAGGTAGTGTAAATTATATTTTTTAACCAAAAAGATCGTAAACAGGATGAACGAAGATACTGCAATTACAACTTCAGCTGAATACGCTGACTTCGCCTTTGTCTTATAATTTCTATCATCTTACTAAAATTAATAGGAATATTAAGTAGTTTGCGAATGATATGAAGCCGCTGACTTTTATAAACACATTGCCATCAGAAATATCATTATTTTCCGTTAATAGGAAACCCCTAATAGGGAATAGAGCAAGACTCTCCACTATACACTATCCTGGATGATTAAGCTGGCCGTTTGATGAGTCATATTTATAGGTCATTTAGTTCTCATAAATACGAAATATAGCAAAAGTTACTATTTTAAAAACTGTTGTATCTTGCATATGTATAATTCTTGTTAAAAACTTCCTAAATTTTATTTAGGTACTTCGCGAGCAACCCGAAAAGATATTCGACTTTATAGCGAACTATCTATCAGTACTGTTAATAACCCGTGAACACGGCATCATGGCAGTGAAGATCCTCGATGACCTCTGTGACTGCAGACCTTCAGTATCAGACCATTTGATACAATTGGGCTTTGGGAAAGAAAAGGCTGATTTAATGGCACAAATTATTAACGATGAAATAGCGTCGCTTGAACCAGTATCTGGAAAAGGTAAAATTATTTAAGGTGGTCGTTGAAAATCATTTTTAATTATTTCCTTTTATAGTTTTCAGTTATGTGCATGATATTTTTAGGATAGAAGTATAAATCATAAATCACTTTATCTTAATTATTTTTAGAGAAAGTTAGAGAATATTTAATAGTAAAGAAGATACTGACTAAAGTAACACTCGATGAAGCGATGTCAGCGCAAGTATGCCAAATAATCCGAAATACTTACAGAGATTACTGGTACAGGAAGAAAATGTTGCAAGATGTAAGTAAATATTATCGGTTTATAGAAATTTAAAAACGAATAATTTTAGAAATAGATTTTACGAATGATTCACTAAAAGGTGTCTGGTATACGATTATTAAGTAACAATAATTTTGCAACCTTACACATTAGCACTGCTTATTTTCACTAAGTATTACTGATTATTTACAATAAGTATATTGTTGTCTAATACCCAAGACACAGAGAATTCTAATCTAGGGCTAAATCTATGTGAGAAAATATGTATTCACAATATTATACTATTTTTTACTAAAAGAATATGAAAGTTGCACCTACTGAGCCTTGGGAAGTTGCCGCCGAACACACCTTGGAGATTTATAAATCAACAAAACCATCGTTCGACGAGCTTAACAGAGCTACAGTCAAAATTCAGGTAAGACTTCACAGTGACGATTATATCTCATTTTTTTGTTTCTGTATTTGAAAGTAAATTTACTCTTACTTAGCAATCAATGTACACTCAGAGTTCAGGTAAGGATATCTTAATCATTATATTTAAAATCATCATCACTTGAATTTTAACTTAATTTGCAATCATACATTTATTCAGGCTGCGTACAGAGGGTACCACATTCGCAGAAATATACTACGCCAATTGAAACCTAAAACCACAAAATCTGGTCCTAAACAAGAGCTGCCAGGCCCACCGCTAGATATTGCTGGATCAAGGGAAATTGACTTAGGGCGAGTTATTGTGAGTTGTTTATATTTATATGTAGTTTTTATGTAGTTGATCACAAATATTTTATGATCGAAACCTCTTTATTTCTAACTTCAGTTTTTGTGAGTTTACATCGATACTTATTATGCAGTAGATATAGTATTATGCAGTAGATACTCTACTGCACAATACTCATAGCAAAAACCAGCCCTGAAGGCCTGGGCAGTCTTTCTTTCACATAAATAAACTGGTCAATGAATCTAAAAAAAATTAAACCACATAAAGGCTTTTCATGAAGTCACATTTGTATTAAACGTGACTTAATGAACAAAATTGACGGTTAAACGTAGTGTTTGCGAAGACGCTCATACGCATGATCAAAATAGTTATTTTCATAATGAAATCCTAAATATTTTTAATTCGTTCGGAAATAAAATTACATTGTCGTCCTATAACAGACCATAACAACTCACGACGAAGACGTTCAGGGTCTATTCGATGCGGAATCCGGCAAGTCCCTTCTTCTTCAATATGACCCCAAGAAGACCATCACCCACGTGGAAACAGACGACACAAGGGATCGGGATTCCGGAAAGTCACGCAGCTCGAAAATTGTTGATACTAAGAAGAAACAGAAATTTTCTTTGCAGACTAATGCCTCTGAAATGGTTATGAGAACAGAGATTGAACGTAAGTTAAGTGAATTTACAGTGCCGTACATCAATCACGTAGCTCACAAAATCAATGTAAATTATTTAGTAACCCGATGGACGACTATGTTGACAAATAGTTTTATTACAGCCACGACGTCTTCTATAATATGTAGAACACCTTTCGTAAGTTAATCACGATTGGTGAACCTTTAACTAAATTTATTAGAAATTTTAAGTGCCGTATGAACTTCTAAGTGTACGTAACTGTACTGAAAAACTTAAATATTTTCAGCTAAGTTCCGACCGATTCAGATAGTGTCAAATACGGAAAGCACAACGAGTGAGAAAGTGAAACAAAAACAATCCAGAAAAAGTTTACAGAGACGATCTATGAGTCAAGAAGAAGTCCGACGCCTAAGATTTTCGTTCGCAAATGTAAGTCTGTTGAGATCAGTTTATACAGAGACAAAACTAATCTAGATGTTACATTACTTTTTACAACACCAAATCAATTTATTTTACTTTTACGTGTTAACCCAAACCCGGCTTTTATTGCACGTCTCCGCTTTTGGACTCATTTTACTCCAGTTTGCTGAGTCGTGAGCATCGTCAACTATAAGTTACTTGGTTTTCGTATCTAGTTTAAAGACATCCAGCTAGCCCCTCTGAGAGTAACTAGAAGGATAGGCTTTCAAAGACAAACAAACGTGTATAGCTATATCAATATACCAACATACTCTCCTCATGTCTACCTAGTTTTCATTATACAGGTACCCCCGACGGTAATTATTTTGGATCAAGAACCAGTGGATGATGACGATCAAACTCCCAAAGAACCAACAGTAGAAGAAGCTTTGTCATTTGTTGACGAAGAAGATGCTCAAGAGATACCTGAAGATATAGCTGGTATAAAAATATCTACTCTAAAATATACTACAGAAATAAGTATAGATTTTGCTTATCCAACCTGTTCATTATACAGCTTAATGTTGAAATGATAAATATGAAGTGGCTTAACACCAAATTCAATAAAAATTGGTCTAATATAATGCTAATTTAAGCTACTTCTAGACATATATTAATATACATGTCTAGAAGTAGCTTAAATACATACGTATTAATCGAAACTAGCAAAAATGTTTTACTTAGTAGATGGGCGTACAATGAATAAAGTAATTTGCATATCAAAAAAGGTTTTTGGCAACGACAGTGCGGAAAATGCGTCGTAGGCAGCCTTTTCACTTGAATCAGCAACCTAAAGTCGTAGATAAATGTTGAATGATAAACGTTGAAAACCTTTCATTAAAATCTATAGATCATATCCAATAATCAAATAGGATATATCCAGCAATGGATATGTATATGCTGATGATGACGATGATATTAAAATAGCCAAATTTGTAAAAAGGTCTTATTTCCAACAGATGATGAATATGGCAACGATACTGTACCAACAGCGTCATCTGTAAATACTACTGATGTAGAAGACCTCGTCACTGACATAGAAGAAGAAGATCGACAACTATAAATTTATTATTTTTATTCAGTCATTGGTGCTGCATCATTTAATTTTCAATTAATTTATTTTAAATCTTTATTTCTAATTTCTAATAAAACCTAGATTTCTAATAGAACCTAGATAAACCTAGATTAGAATTGTATATAAAATTCTAATTCTACGGTTCTATTTCTTTTATATGCCATCTTTTGTATAGAAATATTTCTATATAAAACGACTACTTTCTAAGAAAACAATACATAAAATATTACTGAGGAAAGTCACTGATATTTAATTCTTATACAAGATTTTTTATAAATTTTATATGATAAAAATTAGCAATAACAGCATAGACTACTTTCGTTTTTTACTTTTATTATAGAGAACCCTAGAACTAAATTAAAATCAGGTAGCTAAGAGAAGAAGCCAACCTACTAGATTCTGATTGTTATACTGTCAATAAATAATCAACAATAAACAGTAAATATGAACGATTTATTGCAATCACAAATTCAGAAGAGTTGCAGGCTAGCATTACCGGAAGGTCTCAAAGATTTGATGAGTGATATTTCTAGAGAGGTAATTACTATTGTACCTCGAAAATTACTTGGTTAATATACTGATAGTTAAAAAAAAAACACTTTATAATGTTTATTTTATAATAGTTAATATCTTAATTCGTATTATTATACATTCTAATTTGTGTAAAGTTGTGCTTTAATTTTCTTTTTTACACAATAAGCACTTGTAGAAATTTTCAGACTTTATTAATATCGGTTTTATTAACTCCATTATCAGGGCTTAGAAAATCATATATAGGTACAAATCTTAGTTTCAATTAATGTAATCCAAAAGTTTCAGTAACTCTTCTTAAATTCTTAACTAATCCCACAGATCCCATTCCACAGATACCACTGTTATTCCATTAATAGCACCGAGATTGAATTCTCGTCGAGTTACAAAGAAATATACCTACTAAATTATCTTTGAAAACGCAACAAATTTCATTTCCCACCTTTGAAAAACATGAAACAGACGTTGGTTGCATGTCATGCCATGTATAAACAGTTACGTATTACCACACCGTATCTCCATGAGCCAAGACCATAAAGGTTCTTGATTGAAATGTCAAAGATTTGTCCCAAGGCAAGTCTCAGTGAATAGTAAATTTTATTATAAAGCACAACAAACTTAATTACACTAGATCTGTACAAAACCTAATTATATTATCGAACTAATATTCGATATATAATTAAATATTATTATTAAATGAAGGTATTAAGGGCCCAACCAACACACCTCCTCCAATTTATCGCCGACTACTTATCGGCTCTATTAGTCACCCGTGAAAACCTATCCATTGCGAGCCGAGTTTGCGCAGACATCTGCAACTGCAATTGTCACCCAGAATTGAAAGAAGAACTTAGGAAAATCGGAATTAATGATGAAGACATATCTGTTGTTACGGAGGTCATTACGAAGCATTTCAATGATGGCAGAGGTTATCATTTCAATACTTATTAAAGCTGTTTTTTTATAAGAAATGATTCAATCAATTACATATTTTTAATAAACAAAGTAACAGTTGAATATTTTTTAATTGACGTATTTTTAAATTAGTACTATTCAGATTCGCCACTTATTTGGACTAATTTCAGTTCATGAAT